>CAIGRP010095791.1:0-30098 GCA_903798385.1 Fraxinus cuspidata | reverse complement strand
TATTGTGGACGATTATGGACTTTACTATATATTCTTTTCGAGTCATAAGAAAGACTAGTTGGTCATAAGAAAGACTAGTTTATCGATTCATACAATGGTCAATCTCTATGGTCTCCTCCTCTTCTTGTATCTTCAATTAGTCCAGTTGCAACCTGTATTCTATATTAGTTAGCACGCAGGTCCAAATAATTAGACACGTATGCCCATAAAAATTACAACGGACTCTCATGTCCAGAATAAATAAGAGCTTGCAGACCCATAAAACAACAAGAATAAAACTAACCATTCAACACATCTATATGCTCGAGTCCATAATCATCCACTAATAAGACGTTCATCGTATAAATGTTCCATACATAATATCTAATATTATATATAAATATATTTCAAATTTCTAGCAATTAAGGTCGTCTAAACTAATTTAAATAAATGGATCGGAACAATTAAATAATTAATTTAATTAACAGGTTTATTTAATCAGAATCAAATTTTAATTAAATAACAAATTAGAGTCCAACTAATTCTACAATGACAGGGCGGGAGTATTTAATTAAAATTAAATTTTAATTAAATACCAAATTAGAGTCAAACTCTAACTTCAAAATTCCAGGTGAGACAATTTAATTAAAATCAAATTTTAATTAAATAAAAAAAAGAATAGTCTGACTCTAATTACAAGATATTTGGGCGAACTTATTTAATTAAAATCAAATTTTAATGAAATACCAAATTAGAGTTCAACTCTAATTCCAAAAATTACGACGAACTTATTTAATTAAAATCAAATTTTTAATTAAATGCCAAATTAGAGTCTAACTCTAATTTCAAGAATATATTAGTATGGATAATTTAATTAAAATTAAATTTTAATTAAATATTAATTTGAGTTCAACTCTAATTTAAATTGAATTAACATTTCAATTTAGGATAGAATTCCCAAATAAAATCCAATTTAGGGACAATCAATTCTAAATTAAATTTTAAGTTTTTTAACAAAAATATAAAAGTTGTCAATTGAAGTATAATTTTAAACGGGTCAAAATTGAAATTTCAAGGTCAAACCCATTTAAAATCAAATTTAAAACTTTTAAATATTCAAATTCAAATCTCTTTTGAAAGTTTGCAATTTGAGCCATTTATAAATTATCAACAAAGTCCCCAGATTTTGTAAATTGATAAAATGACCCTCTCCTTTTTTTTTAAAAAAATAACAACTTGACCCTTTTATCAATAATTGCAGGTGGGGACTTGCAATTTTGAAAATTGCATCAGAGGCTCCCGCCTCCACCTCTCACTCGAAAACCCTAAAATTGAAATTTGCGAGGATGCCGGCAATTTTCGGCATTGCCCTTGCCGTAGCTATGGCGGGACATCGCCGCTATCATGCTCCGGCGTTTCACGTTGCAGTCTGCAGTCAGACTGCAACGCTTCGTGCTGTAGTTTCTAGGGTAGCAGCGATGATAGTCGTCGCTGCATTCGCTAGTCGTACGTTGCCTTTTGCCTCGGCTTCATCTCCCCGTTCTTTGAATGCAGCAGGTTGCCGCCCATGGCAGGCGGTGAACGTCCAGATCCAATTTTTCATTTATTTATTTTTTTGTTTTGTGAACAAAATTAATTTTCGTTTCCAAAATCAGATTTAGAATTTGAAAATCAATATTTCTTTAAAAGCTAGAAACTTGAAAAATAACAACAATCAACTTTTGATTGTTATATGATGCGAAACAATTTCTAACAAATACAAAGTAGGCTCTGATACCACTGTTGAGAATTTAATTAATCATGTACAATGGAAAATAAAACAGATTTCAATTTCCACCAAGGATCTGCTTTGTATTTAATAGAAACTGTGATAGGATTTATACATTTGATGAATTTCACAAACTCCTTTGTTTTTCTTGAACTCCAATAATCACGATCTGCAATTAAGAATGACGGCTATGATTTTCTTTTCTTATGCTAGCAAGAATAATGAATTATTTATCGACAGTTTTCAAACCCTAGCAGCCTATTAATATAAGTCCAAACGGGTTTGGCCCATCTCTTAAACTTAACCTGGTCCAATATTTAATTAATCAAATTAATTAAATCTTGTCCATGAATTAATTAATATGTGCTTATTAATAAGCAACCCAATTAATTAATTATCCAATACTTGTCAATTAATTAATTGATAAATCTCGTTCTTCTGTTTCTCTTTTCTGTGTGACCCATTAGATTCTCAATCACAATGTCTAACGAAGTGAATTATTATTTTGATCTAATCAAAATCGATAAATTAAAACACCCCTTTTTAATTTATCACCAATTTACATTCGTCATCTTAGATTGACATTTAGAATGTGTCAGGGTAATACATGTGATGAAAAATGTCATGTAGTGTCACAAAAACAAATTTGTTCATTTACCTTAAAACTATGATCATTTTGTCAATATAATCCGATCAATTACGATATATGAACATGTATCAATCTGTCTTTTATTCCACTGTTAAGTCAATGTAAGTCGAAAACTCCTTTTCGACTTATGAGTTCACCTTGGCCAATGATTTTATTATCAACTTAACTAGATAGAATGTATATCATAATCTCCTACTATCTATGAGTGTCGAATCTACTATTGATCATTCACAACCTTCATATGATTCTTGATATACCTGAACGATGTCGTATTAGCGACCATTTGTAGAGCAACATCCAACATCATTAAAGTATGACTGTCCTCATATAAGACACTACGATGACCTCAAGTCAAATGACTAATTCCACCACCGAACATCAGAGATTAACCACTGACAAACAGATATTTATCCATGTGGAATCTCCCTAGTGGGTATTCAATGTTTTGTTCTATAACAAAACATTTACGTGTTTATTCAAGTGTCACCACACTTTAACTTGTAAGATCAGCTACTTACTCATAAGTAAGAAATGTCACACGTGATGGTCTATTCGTAATAACGACATCCATATCTCGTTATTAAATATAACCTCAGACGATTTAAGATTCAGTCATATGTAACTTGTATCTCACAATCGCAACTCCTTGTGATTAACAAATCACTAAAACTTGAATCTACGAATTCTATTATTTAACTTATTAGAATATTAATTTAATTAAATAATAGATATTGCGATAAATACGCGTCGATAATAGATATTAATAGTGTTTATGTTCCAAAATTAACTGGACCTAGGGCATAACGCTTAGAGTTTGTTCAAATGATAAATTATTGTGGGTGTGACAAAGCATATGTTGTGTGATAATTGATGGGTAGGGTGGTTGATAAAAATTATATAATTGGAATAATTTCTTATATGGTAGATTATATAAGTGTTAACAGACTGACTTTTCTTTCATTTTGAAGTTTATTAAATGAAGTATTTATTGTTGTTCACCATATATATACGTACATATTGCTTTTCCCTCTCGTAAGATATGCGAACTCTCGGAGTACAAGACCATGTGACAAGACGAAGTTGACCTAACATAAATTGAATGCTTAAATTTACTTTTAATAATAAGAAAGGCCTAACCTATTGTCAAGATGCTAGCACTTTCTTTTTCTTTTTTTTTCTTTTTTTTTTTTTTTTGAGATTGTTACTAAAAAACGTGTCATAGTTGATAATGTATCAATTTCTAAAAAGGAAAGAAAATTAATTTGGAGAAATAATTGAAAATGATTCAATTGTTAAGATGAAATAAATTGATTGTCCTCCCAACATTGGAAAATGTTCAAATTTTGATATGGTAATTGAAAAGAATATTTGGCCGAATCTATGCATTATTTCATCTGAGTTGGAGCAAATTTAGGTTAAAATGTTAAAATTTGGTCAAATTTTAATTTTAAGATCACCTCCAAAAAATTCTCAAAACACAGAATACTCCCTATTTTAGAGTCAATAACTTCGAGAGACTCGGTATTCTATCTTTTCAAGAGAGAGAGAGAGAGTCAGGTCCACTTTTGATTTCACGTTATAATGATTGCATTTAATAAGTTACAAAATCTAGTTCTTAAATTATTTGAATCATATTCAAATTGATTAGCTATTGACATAAAAAAATTATGTTAAATAAATGATGGGAAAGCACAAATAAATATTTTTATAAGATAAAAAATGAAGAATTAAAATAGAGAGAATTATTAAGATACTCTTTATAAACCCTATTTGATGGCCATTATTTTGAAAAATGAGTTTTGAATAGTGATTTTTCGATAACTTAAAGATCTAACCTACTTTTAAGATGTCATCATTTAAAAAAAAAAACTTTTGTTGGGATTGTTTCCAAAAACACGTCACCAGCATCAATTTTGAAAAGGAAAGAATATTAATTTGGAGAATTCTTCTCGTACAAATTTGGTTAGTGAATTGTGATGAAATAAATTGATTGTCCTTCGACATTGGAAAATGTTCAAAAGTTGGTATGGTAATGAAAAAGACAAAAACACGTCACCAGCATCAATTTTGAAAAGGAAAGAATATTAATTTGGTGAATTCTTCTCGTACAAATTTGGTTAGTGAATTGTGATGAAATAAATTGATTGTCCTTCGACATTGGAAAATGTTCAAAAGTTGGTATGGTAATGAAAAAGATTATTTGGCTGAACCCATTCGTTATTTAAGCCGATTTAGAGCAACTTTAGGTTAAAATTTTAAGAGCAACTTTAATGGACTCTTTATTTATAATGAGTATCTTATAAATTATTGTGACCATCTTTAAATTTAGAGAGTCAAGATTTTTATGCACTCCAACAATACTCTCTATTTTGACTATCCATTGTACTTTCCTTCAAAAATATTTATTGATTTCTCTTCATATTTTATTTAACATAATTTTTTATATGTCATTGTCCAATCAATTTCAATGTGGTTTGAATAGTTTAAAAAGTAGTGTATTGAAATTTGTGACTATTAAAAAGTATATTTATTGTTTTTCCTTGTCTTTTTTTTTTTTTTACTTGAGTTATTAAATGGTGCATTTTCTATTGTTTTTCCTTTTTTTTTTTTTTTTTTTACTAGATTTCCTCCAAATTATTATATTATTTTCTTCTATTAAAAATTGAAATATTTTGAATGCGGTTAATTATAGAGAGTGGGTTTGCGTGTCTAAATTTGAGGAGCCAAATTTGGATACCCAAACCCGCTCCCTAAATTAAAATGTTAATTGAAAGAGTTCATTGGAGTATATTTAAATCAATCAAACCACATTTATAAAGAATATTTTATGTATAATGGGCCATCTTTATAGGAAACTTTATGTATAAGTTCAGTGATTAATAAAACATTTAATTCTACACATTTCATAGCATCCATAACTTTTCAATAACTCATTCCATCAAATTTTATAAAAATCTACTAAAATTGACTGTAATATAAACCAAACACAAGCTTAGCCCCCGTTGGCCCGTGGTATTTTGTGTTTCTGTGGAAGCATATGAATGCTAACCTTTTATTTTCAAATTATATTGATAATATGTTCCGAGAAAAGAGAAACACAAGATGACATCGTAGAGCGAAAACTGCCTTCAGTTCCATTACTAAAATAGGGGTGCATTGAAACTCCGTGGTGGCAATAAGATATTCATACGACGCACTAAATCAAATTAGTTAAAATTTAGTTTTTAGTAAATTTCGATGGAAACGGATGATATGCGTAATTGAAAAAAAATGTGAATTTCGATAATGTTTTTTATTTTTTATTTTTCATATATAAATTCCAATCTTGAGACCAAAGACAAATTATCTAACCATGTGTGCTTAAAATTTACGTCACTGTTTTGTTTGAGGATAAACAAATGTTCAAGTTTGGGTATATTCGATAAGTGTATTTTGTACACTTATTAGGCCATTAATTAGAGTATTTTTTTAGTGATTTGGATTAATTATAGCTTAATTATATGTTAAATATGTTCACTAGGTTGAGCTCAATGCAAATTAATGGAATTGAAATAAATTAATGACAAAATTGGTGAAAACGAAAGAAATCCAACCAAAGTGGACAACAACATGATGATTGAAGATCACATAGTATTATTTAGATGAAGTTTGAAGTCGAAAGAATGAAAGATAGTTCAATTATTTTTCATAAATCAATTTCGACCCGAATAAGTTTTGCTCTAAACTTTGAGCCTCAAATTGAGACCCATTTTTTGAATAGTAAATATGTCAAACACCTCAATTGAATATCGAACCAAAAAGTTACGATAAACATACCAAAAATTGTTCGAAGATTATGTAAGTGCAAACCGACGCGTGCGCGAAGAATAAGTTGTCACGTCTGCGACTAAGGTGCCCATGAGGCAGCGTTGGTCAAATTCAAGGACTCTCGCTACAATTTTTCAGTTTTGTTCGGAATTCTTATTAAATTCAAATTTGTTCGTGATTTGGACGAGATTGTTGACTTCTATGAATACAAAACAAGGGCCAAACACATGAGGATCTCTTTCTAGCCTCTTAATACATATTAATATTATAATATTCATTAAGAACTAGGGACCAATTGCTATACTTTGAAAGAGGAGATCAATCCCTAGCAAGGAATTGAAGGTCAATTATATGAAGAACTTGAAGAATTCAACCTTGTACCTGAAGATCAACATATTTTGAATTATTTCATGATCCGGGTGTTATTTTTCTATTATTATTTTTGTAATTTATATCATGCTAGGCTAAATTTGTTTTTGTATTGGATAAAAATGAATCCTATTATTTATTTATTTTAATTCTAGACTAGTAGTTTAATATTTTTTGCATTTCTTGATTAATTTTGCGTACTCATTGCTTTACTTAATTGTTTAGCAATCAATTAAATAATTAATTGCTTGTTGTAGCGTTGTATTTTTAGAACTCAACAAAATTAATATATGTACAATAGATATTACGAATAATCATTTTATGATGTATGCAATCATATAGATAATCTTAAATTGAATGCATTCTATTCATTCGAATTCGGACTAATAATAGAATCAATTTGTCTTGATAAAAAGAGTTAAATATACTAATTTTATTGATTGTCAACAACGCATGAATATGACTAGCTTTCTTAGAAAATTTAAAATAATTACAGAAATCAAAAACTCTTTTTTGTTATATATTTGAAATTCCATACAAAACTAGTAAACTCTCTGTGTGTGATGATATTCTTAGCTTATCATTTCTATTACTTGACAACGATCCCGTACTCTTCCGAATACATGTAAAATAAAAAATGTTACATGCAATTATACCATTACAAAGAACTAGCATCTGCAAGTTAACATCTGCATTTTACTACATTACGGATAAATTTATTAATTCATTAAATGAAGAGAATTTTTTATTTTTTAACAAAATAAGTAGTATCCAATCAAAAACAAGAAAAGAGTTGATTGATTACTTACAAGTACAAAAATTATTTTTGATAACTTTGGCGGGTATGATAAAATTTATGATATTATTTTCTTACCATAACCGAGGAGGGTTTCGGTGAGCAAAATTGTAAATGTAACAAGGATCTTGTGGACAAATAAAAAAAATTAAAATAAAATGAACTTGAATCTCCAACACTATTAATATGAAAAAAAAAAATTATTGCAGTTGTGGCATGCCCCATGTTGGTTATTGGATAATGATCATTTTTATAGTTATATTTAATACATAATTTTCATATTCATTTCAAAAATTCAATCCAACTAGCATCTTTTACCGACCGAAGCAAACAAACTTGAGAATAGACTTGTGCCAACTATTTGGACCTAATAACTTTATAGATTTTTGTTTATTATATGAGCTAATCTCACTCACTTTACACTCAACACTTATTTTCAAAAGAAAGCAAACTCATCTCTTTACATACTTCTCTCAAGTTTTCCTCTCAAATTATTGGAGAAAAACTTCAAAAAAAAAATTGATTGAAAGAAAGTGGATTTGAAAATTAAAGTGAACAACTTTTAGGTTGGGCGTGGGAATCGTATGGTATTATCACATTGTATAGTCATAGAATCTCATATAAAAGGGGAGTAGATGTGCAATGATTTTGTATCCTAACTTTCTACAGTAAGCATTTTCAAGAAACGTTATAATACATAATTAGCCAATTTCATTACATACGATAAATTCTTCACCAAACTTAGTATATTTTGATGTTGATTATAAATATAATTTTAAATGGCTTAGAAAAGTAGCTTAATTTAATTTGAGTTAATAAGAAATTAAATTGTTATAAAATAAATCTTGCTTTTCTTTGTTTTGTTCTGTAATTTTTTTTATGTATAAAGGATAAAACTTTAAAAATATAAATATATATTTGCGTTTCTTCATTCAGCTTTTTCAAATGGCATCATACTAAAACAATGACGGAAAATCAGGGACGAAATTTCTGCAATAGAAACTGAAGAAATCAACCATGATTAATCAACAAATTGTTACTTTTTATTTATTTATAGGAAAACTTAATGACACCCGTCGCTTTTTTTTTTTTGTCACTAATATATTGAAAAACTCTAAATAAAAATAAAACTTTAATTTCAATATTCAATTTTCTAAAAGAACGTTAAATATTTATATAAATGAGAAAAAACATTTATCATTACTCCAATTTTTTAAAGATTAAGCAAAAAAAAAAAATTATTTTTCCCCTCCTATAATCAGGTAGAATTTGTATCGCAGTTCATCGGCCCAGTCAATAAGTAAAAATCAAAGTATTAACAATTTAAAAGAAAATTACTTGAAGTAAATTAGACATTCATGCATATGCCTTCAACTTTTTACTACACGGTAACACTTAATTCTTGAACACGTGGACTAGAAAAATTTAGATAACTATGTAGATCCAGTAATTTATGCTTTAACATTTGGACAATGATAGTTCATGAGTTCACGTTGAAAATAACTAAGCTAATTTCAATCAAAGTGGAGGAAGGCATCAGCCATCATTCGACAATTGCAGTCCTTTGCATCAACTGTTATGACATTTGGAAGTTTGATGGCTAACTGAGCTTCTCTCACGATATCAAAATATGTACCTATGCTTCATGCCAAAGTGGCCTGCACCATGACAATGAAAAAATAGCTCGAATCTAATTGTAAAAGAAACTTGTGTGAACAATATGATGTGCTATTACCTGAATAATTGGAAGGCTCGGTAAAGATAAATTAGTACGAACTGCGATGAAGAACTCTTCTATTCTTTTCTTGTACAATTTGACGTCCTCTTCTTTCTTTGTGTCGCTCTCACCTTGATACCATAAAAGGGCCCGAATTTCACCTTCGTCTTCCAATGCTGCCTTAGACCTCTTCACGAGTTTAACAAAGAAACCTGAGCTTTGGCTCCACTCAAATATAGAGGTTCGCCAACAGCACAAGGAATCAAACAAATTACCCCAATAATGGAATCGTTTTCCAATACATAATTGGCAAATGACATCCCAAGTCTCACCCCACAATTTGTGACACCCGAGTCCTAAAACTCGAAGGCCTATAGAAACGTAGAATGCTCTAATATCACTTTGTGACACCCGGGTCCTAAAACTCGAAGGCCATAAAAAGTTCATTTCATAAATTAAGAAAGTCAACTCAAAAAAAACTACTTGATCAAGATACTTAAAAATTTCAATTTGAAAGGAAAATTTAAATAATCTTCAAATTTATTTCCACCACCACGACCAAGTCCAAGCTCCAATCTTCCCAATGCTTAGTTACCTGAAAGGGGGAAAAACTAAAGAGTGAGAAAATCTCAATAAGCATATACGTGTTCATAAGTTTCTAATCATATAACTTTTGGAATCGTAGAACTTGTATAAAGAAGACACGTATACTATATCGAACTTAAGTGGTATGAGTTTTACGTGCGAAGCACTTCCAAAACTATGGTTCGAAACTTAGAACATACATATGGAAGTATGGCATAACACCACGTATATGCTTACAAATGTTTGGGGAAAAGTAAAGGCAATCCAAGAAATTGGCTTGTTTGATCTCCAACTCTAAAGTTTTCTTGACCAACGTGTGTGTTAAAGATTTTTGTAACGTGAAATATGTGTATGTGAAAGACAGGTTGTGAGAGAGAGGAGGAAAAAGTGAGTTGTAAATTTCTTGAAAGCCATTCACCTATTTATAGTACTATTGATGCATGGGAAAAATCTCATAATTTATTCAAGTAACAGAATTTGTGATAAAGTTGAATACTTAAAGATTATCTTAATATCCAACAGAATTTGTGATAATGTTGAATACTCAAAGATAATCATAATATCCAACAAAAATTGTGATAATGTGGAATATTTAGATATAATTATAATATCCAAAAGAAATTGTGTAATGTTGAATATTTAAAAATAATCATAATATCCAACATAATTTGTGATAGTTTTGAATATTTAAAAATAATCATAATATTTGGTGTGCCGTGTTACCGGTGCCTAGCCTAAGAGATCAATCCTGTATAATTAATAATACATTCATTATATTGAAATGGTAATAACTATTTTTTTAAGCTTGTACATTTATATTATATCCATCGTATTAAATAGCTACAATTTAAAATATTAAAGAATTTAAGTTCAATTTTGATGGGAAAGAATGTTTGCGAAGCGAATTATTTGGCTGAAAAAGAAAAAGAAGTCTCATATGTTTCAATATAGTGTCACAAGTTTATCGAAAATCTTAACTAAGAGTCAAAATATTCAATGTTAGAGAAGCCAAAGCCTCATTTTAAAGTCCCCAAGATGGTTCAAATTCTATGGGTTCTCAACTGAGCTTGACTAGAAAGATTGGTTGACCTTTGACACATGAAGTGACTATGCAAATAATTATGTGGATGGAATCTATTTAAAATAAAATTAATGAAATCTAGTAGGATGTTATGGACTTATAACAATTTGGAAAGTCTCACTTAAGAAAATGTAAAAATAAATAAATAAATTCAGTTATAATGTAAGTAATTATATTTATGGCAAACTATACTTTCGATCTTAATATAAGAAGACTTAGTTGTGATATGTAGAATACAATAAGATACACACTTAGTTGTCAAAAAAGATCTATAGAACTTGCAATTTTAATAATATTTTCTATGCATCGCCTACAAGTTTCACCACCCAAGGTGATGAATTTTTTTTTTTATATATAATTAATTATAAATGTAGAAGTAAAAGTAATATAGCTGTATTTATATATTTATATTTCTAGGACTTCCTTCTTTCTTTCTTTGGAATCTAACCGACCTCTTGCCTCTTGATTGGTGTCTTTTCTTCCCATGTGTACATTGCACCGTCATTTAGTGATGTCTGAAAAGATTATGGTTTTATAGAATTCATATTTTGTGAATAAATACATTTTTTCTGTTCAACTTAATCTTTTTATTTCCGAGAATGGATCCACGAATTTAAAGAAGATGTCACATAAACATATAGTAACTTAACTAAAGTCTAATTATACAATTAGTTTTGTTTGAAAAGATACAAAGTTTAAAATGGAAAAGGACTCCTAATGCATCATTCGATTGAAACTTCTAGAAGAAGAAAGAATAAATATGACAATTTTTACATGAAAGAAACTATAAGTTTTGAGCTCTATTTATTCTCCCCTTTAATTCCTACTATCACATGGGCTGCTTCAAATTGTCTTATTAACATTTGGTATATATTTAATAAAAATCAATATTTCGAGAATTAGAGCATGAACTTTCTTTCTTAGTTTTAATTACTTTTTACGTTGAAAAGTTAACAATTTACTGTAGTTTTATGTTTACCTATATATATTTCTCGATTATAATATTTTAATGCATAAGCTGTAAAGTGGAAAAAGAAAAACGAAAACAACAACAAACAGAAATAAATTTTTGTCTCAAAGTCAATTTTTTGTGCCTCAAAGGTATTGTATGTTTATGGGCTTTTGTATATGATGAAATTGTAAGGCAATAGAGAAGTCTTGGAAATATGTTTTGACATATTTGTCCACACAATGTCTCATATGTTCAATTATTTATTGTCATGTATCAAAAAAAGATGAAAGTCTTGGAAATATAAATTTGACAAAATATGATGAAATTGTAAGGCAATAGAGAAGCCTTGGAAATATGTTTTGACATATTTGTCCACACAATGTCTCATATGTTCAATTATTTATTGTCGTGTATCAAAAAAGGAGGAAAGTCTTGGAAATATAAATTTATATAAATTTGACAAATTTGTTAAACAATTAGTCCACGTCAATTTCTCACATGTTCATGTATTTATGGTTAAGTATAAAAAAGGAATGTTTTGAAATAGTTACAGATATTTTACTTTTATTTTTAAATTAATAGTTAATTATATATAAAAAAAATTCATTACCTTGGGTAGTGAAACATTGGGCAATACATAGCAAATATGATTAAAATTGCAAGTTCTATAAAGATTTTTTGATCTAAGGGTCCGTTTGATATGTATTTTGCTTTTACTTTTAATTTTTGTAGAATAACTTTTGGAAGAGTTACTTTAATTTTTGTTTGAAAACAAATTTTTAAAAGTACTTTCTATTCCAGAAGTACTTTTAAAGGAAGCTACGTTACCCCAATTTCCCCTAAAAGTTCCTCTAACTATTAAAAACACTTTCGTAAAATTAGCTGAACTAGTCAAAAAACAGTTTTTGAATTTCAAAACCTCATTTGATTTTTCAAAAATCATGCGAAATGGATCCTAATTGTGTGTGTTGCTGTGTTCTACAAATCAAAGTTAAGTCAACCTTAAATAAAGTTCGTTAGGATACTACAATGATAATTACATACATTATAATTGAATATTGTTTTATCATTTTCTTAAGTGAGAGTTTTCAAGTTGTTATGATGTAGATAATATCCTACTAGATTTTAGTAATTTTGTTTTAAATAGATCCATGTAATTATCTATGGAACCATTTCATGGTTCAACGGTCAACCAATCAGCCCTATCAAGCTCAATTGAACCCATTGAATTTGAACCATATAACCATTAATTAAGATTTTCTAGAAGCTTTGGTTATACTAAATTGAGAAGTATGAGAATTTTTTTTTTCAGCCAAATAATTTGCTTCACAAACATTCATTCCTATCAAAATTGAACTTGAGCCAATCATAAATTGAATGTCTGTAATTATTTTATATAATAAGAAAGGCATGACTTATTTTTAAAATCTTATTATTATTTTGTAACTTTTATTGTGGTCGATGCAAAGCTTCCCTATTGTAGAGCATATTTCTACTCTTATCGTACTGTAAGAGAAAGGGGTGGCTATAAAATGAGAGTCGTTTTGATTGTATACAAAGAAATTCTTGTGGATGGGAGTAAGCAATAAAGATTATAATTTAGTCTTCTATAAGTTGAAGGGACATAGTTATTTTCGCCATGCATACATGGAGACAGACGGCTAACATTCTATGGGATGTTATTTTATTCAGTAGCAACTCATTGGTTGTCATTTTTTTTTAAGCATTCAAGAGCTCTACAAACCAATGATTAGTGATTATTTTTGTTAATATTGTTGAAATAGCAAGCAAAATATCAAATTTATTGGGTCAATAGTTATTATTATGCCTCGTTTTAAGACCATCTACAAAAGAATTTCAAGTTGTCAATCAATTTACATAATTGTAAATAAGTATTGATAAGTTAAGGTTATCTATAGATGACATCGATGATAACATTTCGTATTCATATGAAGAAAATCAACTTTGATTTCAAGAGATTCTATTTATTATTCTTGACTTGATTGCAGTCAAGAATTCAAGGCTCATGTGTCGAGCAATAGAGTCAAATTCAACCCAATTTCTAAACACTTTGGTTTACGCGGGTTCACCAAAAATATAGAAAATTGCAAGTTTCTTTCATTCGTTTCATTTAAATCATGGTTATAGCTAAGTTTAGTGACAAATCATCTTATTCTCGTACTCTAAACGAAGAGATGCTTCTAGCAACAATCACTATAGTTTATAGTTTCTCTGAATAATTGTACCCTGTTTCCCAAGTAAGATTGTCATATTTGCACCTCATTGAACCAACATTGGCTTGCACATAGGCCATACTCTCAACAATTCGCAGCAGTGAGATAACAGACATTATTGGCGCAATTAATTACTTGGACTAATCAAATTATGTCCGTGGCATGTCTTTTTGTTCCAAATTCATGTAGCCAACAACTTGTAGTTTAAAAGAAATATGTGCATTAATGATCAAACCCTTTAATATGCAACATTTATTTTTCAATAGAATTAATGTAGTAGGCAAGCATAACCAGTGAAATCCCAACTATTGTAATCACAGTCAGAGAGATTATTAGCAACTTTTCAAATAGAAATAATGACGGGGATCACGTAATGGAGATATTAATGAGTTCTACGTTCGAATGTGTGGTCGAAGTTAAAATTTTACTTTAATTGCGTAGTAGAACTAATTTTGAATTTTCTAATAATTTTTTTGCCAAACAGAGGGGCGATATAATTTTTTGTACGAACCTCATCACGAGAAAATGACTTTTTAGACAGCAATTGATTTATATTTTTGTTTTTGTTTTCAGCATCATTAAGCAACGGGTTAGGTGTATGTACTAATAATTTCGTGCTAGAATTTAATATATAACCCTTTTTAGGTAGAAACAAATTTGGACCATGAATATATATCAATTTCAAAATTTAATGTATTGATTTTTAATGCCGTAAAAAGTTCATTTTGTTGCAGTTGGTTTGAACGAAATAAATTCTATCATTAAACTAAACAACTTTTTTTTTTTTAAACCCAACATGTTCGATAAAAAATATTGCTGAAGAGCCAGTTGATGGTCTAATGTCAACCAATCTTCCTAGTCTCGCTCTTTAATTAAATCCATTGAATTCGATCCATCAAACTATTAGCTTTGGTTACAACATATAACACATTGAGACTGACGGAAGTTTAAAATTTTCAGTCAAATAATTTTCTTGACAAAACCTTCCTTCCTATCAAAATTGAACTTAAAACACTTTATTATTTTTAATTCAAATGTTTCAACATGTACTGAATAAGAATTATATAAACTTAAAAAGAAAAAATACACTTTAAAATTTATTTAGTTTTATTAATTAGATATTTATTGTTCGCAATCTGGAATTCTATTTCATCGTCAATCTAATCCATTTCATGATTTTTATTTAGGTTAAATTGTTAAAGTTTGGTCACGCTTTAATTATAACTTGACACATTAGGTTATCATTTGTGTCTAGATACTTTTTTATTTTTTGGGGTTTCAGCCAAATAATTTGCTTTACAAACATTCATTCGTATCAAAATTGAACGTGAACCTATCATAAATTGAATGTCTTTATTTTATATAATAAGAAAGATTTGACTTATTTTTAAAATCTTATTATTATTTTGTGACTTTTATTGTGGTTGAAGCAAATCCTCTTGTTGTAGAGCATATTTCGACTCTTATGACACTGCAAGAGAAAGGGGTGGCTATAGAGTCGTTTTGATTGCATACAAGAAATTCTTGTGGATGGGAGATAAGCACTAAAGATTATAATATAGTCTTCCATAGTTGAAGGGACATAGTTATTTTCGCCAAGCACACGCAGAGACACGATTAACATTCGACGTGATATTATTTTATTCAATAACGAAAGACTTGACTCTATTTTTATGGTCCACCCATTGGTTGTCGTTTTTGTTAAGCATTCAAGAGCTCTACACACCAATGATGAGCGATTATTTTGTTAATATTGTTGAAATAGCATGCAAAATATCAGATTTATTGGGTCAATAGCTATTATCGTGCCTCTTTTTGAGACCGTCTTAATTAAGGTTATCAGATTTATTAAGGTTATCTTTAGATGACATCTATGATAGCATTTCGTATAAATTAATTTATATCATTCATGTGAAGAAAATCAACTTTGATTTTAAGAGAATCTATTTATTATTCTTGACTTGATTGTAGACAATAATTCAAGGCTCACATGGTGAGCAATAGAGTCGAATTCAACCCAATTTCTAAACACGTTGGTTTGCTCGGGTTCACCAAAAACATAGAAAATTATTATTATTATTATTCTTTCATTCGTTTTATTTCTGGAACAAGTGACAAATCGTGGTTACAGCTAAATTTAGTGACAAATCATCTTTGACATATTTGCACATCATTGAACCAACATTGGTTTGCACATAGGCCACACTCTTAACAATTCGTAGCAGTGAGATAACATACATATTTGGTGCAATTAATTATTTGGGCTAATCAAATTATGTCCATGTCACGTCTTTTTGTTCCAAATTCATGTAGCCAACAACTTGCCAATTTATTTTCCTCTCTTTTTCTTTTATCTCCTCATCACTTTGAAGAAAAATGCAACAGAAATGGGTAAGAATGACCCAACCCTTTAATATGCAACAATCTTTTTTTCTTTTCCATAGAATAAATGTAGTAGGCAAGCATAAACAGTGAAATCCCAACTATTTTAATCCGTCAGAGAAAGATTATTAGTAACTTTTTAAAGAGAAATAATGATGGGGATCACTAAATGGAGATATTAACGAGTTCTATGTTTGAATGTGTGGTCAAAGTTAAAATTTGACTTTGATTGAGTAGTAGAACTATTTTTTTAATTTTCTAATAAGTGTTTTCCAAACAGTGGCGTGATCTAATTTTTTGTACAAACCTTGTTCACAAGAAAATGACTTTTTAGACAGCTATTGATTTCCATTTTAGTTTTTCTTTTCATCTTCATTAACTAATGATTCGTGTGTTTATACTAATAATTTCGTTCTAGAATTTAATATATAACCCATTTTAGGTAGAAACAAATTTCGACCACGAATATATATCAATTTCAAAATTTAATGTCAGTATTTTAAATGCCGCAAAAAGTTCATTTTGTTGTACTGGAAATTGGAAAAATTATATTAACTACAAAACAATAAATTTTCCAATTAGTTTGAATGAAATAAATTCTATCATCAAACTAAACAACTTTTTTTTTTTTTTTTCAACCCAACAAGCAGCCATGTAAAATCATTTAGCCAAATTTTTGGTTGAAATAAAATTGAAGGCAAATTTCAGAGTACAAGTACCAAAGTTAAATGATAGTAAGTGTAAAGTTGGATAAAAATTATTGTTGACGAGCCACTTGATGGGTCTAATGTCAACAAATCTTCCCAGTAGCTATTTAATTAAATTCATTGAATTCGATCCATCAAACTAGTAATTAGGATTTCGAGAAGCTTTGATTGCAGCATATAAAAGATTGAGACGTACGGAGTTTTAACTTTTTCAATCAAATAATTTTCTTGACAAAACCTTCCTTCCGATCAAAATCAAACTTAAACACTTTATTATTTATAATTCATACGTTTCAACACGTACTGAATAAAAATTATATAAACTTAAAAAGACAAAATATACTTTAAAATGTATTTAGTTTTATTAATAAGATATATATTGTTCGCAATCCAAAATTCTATTTCATCATCAATCTAATCCATTTAATGATTTTTATTTACATCACTGTATCCATTGGTTGGCCTAACATAAATTAAATGCCTAAATTTGTTTTAAAAAAAAAAAAAGCTTGACCTATTTTTAAGATATTATCAATTTTTTTTTCTTTTTTTCTTTCTTTCTTTCTTTTTTTTCTTTTTGGATTGTTACCAAAAACACGTCATAATTGAAAATGTATCAATTTAAAATGGATAGGAAATTAAATTGGAGAATCTTACCCATACAAATTAGGTTAGTTACATAATTTGATTTCCCCTTTTCCTATATTGGAAAATGTTCAAAAGTTGGTATGCTATTGAAAAAGAATATTTGGCTAAACGAATGCTTTATTTCAGCCGAGTCGGTGCAAAATTAGGTTAAATTGTGAAAGTTTGGTCAGGCTTTCTTTATAACTTGACACGTTTGGTTCTCTTTTGTATAGGCCAGAAAGCAAAATTAAAATATATCATTAAGCTGATTTTCTTTTTGTCTTTGTTGTTTGTTCAAATCATAAAATATTGTGGGTGCGGCAAAGCATATGTTCTGTGATAATGGATGGGTAGGGTGGTCATAAAAATTATATAATTGTAATAATTTCTTATATAGTAGATTATATAAGTGTTCGACAGTCTCTAATTTTTCTTTCATTTTGAAGTTTATTAAATGATGTATTTATTGTATTTCACCATATATATATATATGTACATATTTTTTTTCCTCTAGTAAGATATTCGGAGTAAAAGACCATGTGACAAAATGAAGTTGACCTAACATAACTTGAATGCTTAAATTTACTTTTGATAATAAGTAAGGCCTAACATGTTTTCAAGATGCTAGCACTTTCTATTTTTTTCTGGGATTATTACCAAAAACATGTCATAATTGATAATGTATCAATTTTGAGAAGGAAAGAAATGAATTTGGAGAAATAATTGAAAATGATTCAATTGTTAAGATGAAACAATTGATTGTCCTTTTTTTAGCGCTGGAAATATGAAGATGAAATAAATTGATTGTCCTTCCAACATTTAAAAATGTTCAAAAGTTGATATGTGTTGTAAATGGTAAGTTATTAGTGAATGAAAAATGTCCCTATAGTCCTAGATATTATTACCATATGTATTCATGTTCATTCCCTATAATTATAGGACTTTGGTTCTCATTATAATGGACACAAGTCTATTGACTTTTATTCTCTCTTCTCTTTTTCTCTTTTTTCACAACACGTTATCAACACGTTTCTCTAAAAATTATACAAATTAGTTTGAAGATAGCCTATATCCAATCTCAAATTATATATGTTCTTTTTATTGTCATATAAACGCAAAATTATTTTTTTATCATAGTACTCATATTATTTATGTATACATAAACGCATAATTATTCATTTGTATGCATAAACCACAATCCACAACATGAGTACACGTCTCATTCACATCAATAGTGTCCTTTGGAATTGCTTGGAATGATAGTCAACTCAATAGGGCATACAGCAGTGGAAGCACAAAGGGAGCAAATTTACTTGGCTATATTCAACAGTATAATTAACTGGAGAAAATCGAACAGAGGTGCAACAAGGTTATGTTTATTATTAAAGTAATATTTTATGCTTAAAAATAATTATATATTCTAGCCAGTTATATAGTAGACAGTACATATGCATATTCTACAATTAAACTCTTTTCAATGATTATATAATATTATAATAATTATCATGTTTAAGAAATATATATGTTTATGACGATTGTTGAATATTTTTGTTCTTTTATAAATTTTAAATTGATAATTTATCATATTGTTGTTCTTAAAGTAACACAACATTATAATTAATATTCCTGAAGAATATTAATCGGAGATCTATCTATTATAAATAGTTTGTTGCTGCTCCTTAAGAAACACAACATTACAATTAATATTCCTAATGAATTATAATTTTTTTTGGAAGAATATTGACATGTGAAGAAGCACAACTCTATAAATATTATATTGTTATAGAGAATATAGTCTTGAAGAGTTAATATTTTCTAAATAATAATTTATTATTGCTCCTGAAGTAGCACACTATTATTTACGTTCTAGTTATAGTTTGCTTGCTCCAGAAGAGCATAATTAAAAATTATGTTTTTACTCACAAAGAGTAAATTCTTATACAATTTATTATTTTAAATAATAATATATTGTTGCTCTTAAATAGCATGACATTTTTATTCCAATATTTCAGAAGAATATTGATATATTGCTCTTGAAGAAGCAAATATATGATTCTTGAAGAGCTAATATTTCTAAATAATAGTTCATTGTTGTCCCTAAAATTGTACAACATCATAATTAATATTTCAAAAGAATATTACTTGCTCCTGAAGAGCATGAATTATAATTTTCAATACAACGTGCTCTCGAAATAGCACATGTTTCGAAAACTGTATCATTTTGAATTCATGTTTATCCATGAAGGACAACATATAATTAATATCATGAGGACATTGATTAGTTTGATTACATGAATGATATATGATTATATAATATTTAATCATATTTTTTGAAATTAAATAATTGAATTATATCATATATTGAACCAGAAGTTTAATTTGATTTTATTGTTTGGCATGATCAGTTGGACCACCACTAAATCAATAATGATGCGAAATTAAAAATTCAAATGGATATTCAACAAAGAACCAGAAGATTCTTCAATTCAATGATTTCATATATATTATTCGTTCTCTTTATCGACAATTGATCATTATATATCAATAATTAAAATAGGGACGAATTCCCTAGACTTCTAAAAATTAATTAGGGTAATAAATGGGGCCCCGTCACCCACTACGTTGACTATCTAGATATTGTTTGTATCTAATAGATTTAATACAAATACTAGATGATTGCATGGTGTTCGTAACCTGAAGTTTGCAAAAGTGCTGCTCAAATTATGAGCATAATTTTCAAATTATACAATGAAGACGATGTATCTTGTTAATGCTAGTTATCATAAATCTCAACATTTTAATAAGTGTTAGTTGAGATGTCAATAAATGGTAACACTACTGCTTGTAAATGCCTCGTTTAATTTAATTGAAAACAAAGTACTTCCCATTTCTATTTAGGGAAAACCATTATGCATCATGCCAACATTATAGTTTTCACAGTTATAACTTGGCTTATGGTGATAGCCTAATTTTTCCATCAAATTATTTCGATAGTGCAGTATATGTAAAATTGATTCACCACGATTCACTGAGATGGAAACTGAAGAATGCTGATAATAAATGCGTAGCTTAAACCCTTATTCTAAATGAGTGATATTTTATAATGCTGAGAAAATAATTGTCAATTTAATTGGACAATTCTCTCGGCATTAGGGGGAGGAATTAAGAAGTTGAAAATAATGTACAAATATATCATTATCTAAATCCCCACAAAAGACAATTCGAACCAGAACTTCGAAGAATAATTCATTTAGATGCATTTACTGACAAAAAAGATTAACAATTTCATATATCGGCTTTAAATCCTACAACTTGAATTGACTCCTAGAATAACAATTCATTGATATTATATTTGATAAAATTATTGCACGTCTGAAGCGTAATGATATTCGATTTTATTATAAAATCCTTCAAACGAAAATGGAGCAATTAGTAAAGATGGTCTTATTAATGAGGTATATACTCTTAATGAATGTTTAAACATAACATATTATAAAACCCCAAAAGAGGTTCAGGTACCTGAAATAATGAAAATTGAGATATCTCAATAAGTTATGTCAAAATGGAAAAAGAAATAGAATCGAAAAAGAGGAAAGTTGTCGACAACACTTTTTCACATGATGTACTACATCATATTATGAATAGTGATGAATCAAAATAAATTCTTTAAAATACATCGATCGAAAAAATGATTGGTAAAATAAAATGACGCGATTAGACTAAAATTTACTGAAAAACCTGAAGTTTCTATACGCGGTCCTAATAAAATAAAACTTTCTAGAGAAATATGATGTTTATGGATCTACAGTCTGAACACCTAAATGTGTATACTTACTCGAAATGAATATAAAAAGAGTAACATCGTAATATGAAATATACGACTCTTTATAATGAATTCCACGAAAACTTGTGTAAATAGATAAATTATTACATGGTAGATGTAATCACATGTCTCTAATTTATTAGCCTGACAATGAATAAAATTTGACATGCATATAATAAATTTTATTATAACCAACTTATTTGACATAGCTATTAGTGTTACGTTGAAAGATTTAATATGCTTGAAGCATATAATTCAAGTAATATTATTATGAGAGGGGAAGTAAACACGCATTGTACTATTTTTCCCTTGATCGAGATTTTGTCCGATTGGGTTTTTCTGGCAAGATTTTTAATGAGGCAACTTTTGTAGCGTATTTAAAATAATAAATGTACTCTTTTTCCTTCATTAGGATTTTTCACACAGGATTTTTCTTAATAAAGTTTTAACGAGGCATATTCTTTTTGTAATGCATGTCTATAACCTAAAAGACATTTGTCCTCAAAATAATAATCTGATAAATATGAGACTCCCGAAGAAATCAATAAGAACTATTTTTCGAATCATTAAATTGCTGCAGTCATCAAATATTGCCCATCTGAATTTTTTTGAAGACATTGAAGTACAAGATATAAATATTGAAGACATTGACATACAAGATATGGATCAATTGATACAAGAATTGAAATCAAGGGTAGTATCTGTACTTTTTTTCCTTCAATCAAGTTTTGTCCGGATTTTTTTGACAAGGTTTTAACGAGGTAGTAGTGTATTACTCTTCATATTTGTATTATTTGTTGTTGGTATTTTTGTTCCATCGGGTTTTTGCCAAATAATATACGAAGAAGATAGATATAGGACTTTTGTTCTCATTATAATAGACACGAGTCTATTGACTTTTATTCTCTTTTTCTCTCTTTTCACAACAATACGTTATTTGAAAAGAATATTTGGCCAAACCCATGCTTTCTTTCATCTGAGTTGGAACAAATTTAGGTTAAAATGTTAAAATTTGGTCACATTTTAGTTTTAAGATCACCTCCAAAAAATTCACTAAACATAAGATACTCCCTATTTCAGAGAGTCAATAATTTCTAGAGACTCGCTAGTCTCTCTTTTCAAGAGAGAGAGAGTTTGACTCTAGAGTCAGATCCACTTTCGATTTCACGTTATAATGATTGCAGTTAATAAGTTACAAAATCTATTTCTTAAATTATTTGAATCATATTCGAATTGATTAGCTATCGACATAAAAAAAAAAAAAACTATGTTAAATAAAGGATGGGAAAACACAAATAAATATTTTTAAAAGATAAAAAATGAAGAGTTAAAATAGAGAGAATTATTGGAGGGAATAAAAAAAATTTCTCTCTAAATTTAAAGATGCTCCATATATAAGATACTCTTTATAAAACCCTATTTGATGGCCATTATTTTGAAAATTTTAGTTTTGAATAGTGATTTTTCAGTAACTTAAAGATCTAACCAACTTTTAAGATGTCATCATTTAAAAAAAATAAAATTTGTGGGATTCTTACCAAAAACACGTCACTTGCATCAATTTTTAGAAGGAAAGAAAATTCATTTGGAGAATTCTTCTCGTACAAATTCGGTTAGTGAATTGCAAAGACGAAATAAATTTATTGTCCTTCGACATTTGAAAATATTCAAGAGATGGTACGGTATTGAAAAATATTATTTGGCTGAACCCATTCATTATTTAAGCCGATTTGGAGCAAATTTAGGTTGAAGTATTAAGAGCGTCTTTAATGGACCCTTTATTTATAAAGAGCATCTTATGAATTATTGTAACCATCTTTAAATTTTGGAGAGTCAAGATTTTTATGCATTCCAACAATACTCTCTATTTTGACATTCATTTCACTTTCCTTAAGAAATATTTATTGATTTCTCTTTATATTTTATTTAATGTAATTTTTTTTATGAAATCGTCCAATCAATTTCAATGTCGTTAGAATAGTTTAAAAAGTAGTGTATTGAAATTCGTGTCTAATAAAAATTATATTTGTTGTTTTTCCTTTATCTTTTTTTTTTTTTACTAGATTTCCTCCAAATTATTATATTATTTTCTTCTATTGAAAATTAAAATATTTTGAATGCAGTTAATTATAAAGAGTGTGTTTGGGTGTCCAAATTTGAAGAGCTAAATTTTGAGAGCCAAACCCGCTCCCTAAATTAAAATGTTAATTTAAAGAGTTCATTTGAATATATTTAAATTATTTAAACCGCATTTATAAAGAATATTTTATGTATAATGGAGCATCTTTATAGGAAATCTTATGTATAATTTAGTGATTAATAAAACATTTAATTCTACACATTTCATAGCATCTATAATTTTTCAATGAAACATTGCATCAGTTTTATCAAAATCTACTAAAACTGACTCTAATATAAACCAAACACAAGCTTAGCCTCTGTTGGGCCGTGGTATTTTGGGTTTATATGGAAGAATATGTATGCTAACCTTTTATTTACAATTTATATTGATTATATGTTCTGAGAAAAGAGACACACAAATGACATCGAAGAGCGAAACTGCCTTCTGTTCCATTACTAATTGTATCTTAATCATGAATTATACGAGTTTTGAACCAAGAAGCCATTCGTGACAAAATATTTGAAATTCTATTTAATGAGATCATATAATGCGAAGGTGATGGAGCAATTACCATGACAAGGAAAACCATTCCCAAGGAGATGGCGGCAATGTCATCTAAGTACTCTTCATTGTTTTTTCATTGAGATTCCTGTTAACACAAGTTGAAAACAGGAATACCAATTGAATGGTAGCAAGAATTGCAACAACTGATACAATAACACCCTTCATTCTTCTTATATCAGGGTAGGGAGCTCTAAAAATTATATATGTATTGAAATTCTTAGGCCTTTGTTGGTTTTTGGAGGGTTCTGAAGTGGTGTATACATAGGTCTTGATGTCAGTATAAGGAGATAAGATTTATTCCAAGGACTTTATTATTTGTTCAGCAAAGTTTGAAACTAACATGTATATTTACTAAATTAAATTTCAACGTTAAATAATAAATTAGGTCTGGAAAAAAATGTTCGAAACAAGAATTAACAGATTCAATTCAAATTATTCTAAAATGTTATATCGCTCATTCGGAGATATTTTATACTTAACCTTTTATCATATTTTGTATGATACTTGTAATTTTCAAAGATCCAATTGTGGAAGGAATATTCAAGTTAGGGAGATGGCGAGCAAAAGGGGAAAAATTGAAAGGCGGAAAGCACCATCTCGACAAAGGGTTAAAGAATGCACTAAAACGGACTAACAAGGCAGGCATTGTACTCAATCTTCTTTCTTTCTCTGTAGTTAGCTATAATTAGTCAAATCTACATTTGTTTTAGTAATTACATTCCTAATAGGGAGGGTGGAGGTTGCATATTTTGCCTTGTGAACATGGACCTTCATTGTATTTTAGTGAGATATATTACTATATAATTTCTTCTAATTGTGAGAGTAAAACCTTAACAATCTACTAGATGATCCCGGCTTGGATGACCTTATGATCCATCAGAGGTCATTCATAGCATCCTTTTCTCTTCCATTTTTTATGATCCTAGTCCTAGGTTTTCATTTTGACGATACCTTTGTAACACAAAAGATGAATAAACCTTATGCAAGCTATCAAGGTACATTAGACTTTCTGGACAGAGTCTTGTGATAGATCATCAATATTACGAAGAAAATATTAACATCTTTATTTAATTTTGTCAAGTTTTATCTATATTCTAATAATCCACCCAGATTATTGTGATTGTTAATGAACTTAATTAATTAATTAAACTACTTCATTTATATGAATGTCCTTCCATCATTCGATTGTTAATGCATATATAAAAAATATATATCTTGCTCTTAATCTTCGTGTATGAAGTCATAATAATCTATAGCACATGTATGTTTATTGAAAAATTATAATTTACCGGATATAAATTTCTTGGATGTGTGAGAACAATAAGAAAAGTTTAATTAAAAATCTAGTTAAACAGTGAACAATATCATGGTTATTTCTTGTTCTTTCATTTATGTTCTCCATGTTTTAAGATTTGGTGTGAAAACCAAGTTAATATATGTACTTTGTTTGACCTCCTTACCATGATAATTTGGACAAAGAAAAAAAAAATCATTTATGATCTATTTTACCTTAATTGGACCACCTTAGCAAGATACTGTGCATTTGATGTGTCAAATACAATAATTATGCATTTGAGATGTCAAATTCATTAAACCAAGCTAATGCATATTCTGAGTTATAAATTAACCATGTCTTGTTTTAAGAAATGCAAGTGACCCTCTTTATTTTATTTAATACAATTCCAACATTTGTATTTGGGTTTTTTCCTACGATGTAAATCATATTAACAATGAATTTAGAAATACAGATTACCTATCAGAATCTAAACAAAAAATTCGTTCCTTGTTTGGATTTGAATGTGATATGGATGGAGCGTAAGTCCATGCATAAAAACTATGCATTAAAAAAGAAAGAATTGCTAAAATTTAACATTAGTCCATGCTCCTGAATCTAAAGATTATAATTATACTTTGGAGCTATGTCCAACAGTACATCCAACCATGCACATGGTGACTGTGTAAGATTAATATGACCCAGACTATATATTTTTTTTGTCTTGTTATTAATCATTTAACAGTTACTTAAATTGCTAAAATCCTATTCGTCAATAAATATATGAATTTTATGAATAATGAACAAAAAAGATTAATATATGATATCAAACAATTTCTCTATATATTGTACAGGAAGCGAATTTCACATTGAATTTTCCGTGATTGATTTTCTGCTTTTATTTCCTTTATACAATTCTTCATCTAATACATCACCATACACTCAAAAAACTCATAAAGCTTATTTTCAAAGGCAGGTTTGCTATCTTTACTACCCCATGAGTTGTTGCAGAACATGAACAAAAAGTTTGTTATCTTTAGTTTCAATTGGACAACAAATTTTGATTAGTGGACTTTAGTTTCCATTTTTTTTTTTATAGAAGACCGGGTATATCAAAGCTTTCTACTCACTCCATTTAACGACAATTATCAGTAATATCATAGGCCAACTGATTCTTTTGCGTTAGTCATTTTTAATATTCAATTGCAAAGGAATCGGTTCAACCTAGACACTTCCTTATCATCACGAGCTAATGTAAGATCCATATACTAAGCTGATCGTTATATGAAATTAATTTTCATTATACATGTTATTCACTATGTTTGTTCATGAAGTATGTGAAGTGCCTTTAATGGTTCTTCTTAAATGTCAATGTCATGAGGATCATATATTTAACTGATAGTCGCAGATTCTCATCAGAACTTTAAGAGATTATATATTTAACTGATGGTCGCAGAGGCTCATTACAACTTTAAGTAGATCGCTTAATCATCAATTTTCTTATTTATGAACACAATACGTAAGGATGCATGATTAAATGATGATTATGTTCATATATAGCATGTGTAGTGTACTAAGTATTTCTTTGAGATGCTGACTTCTATTTAATATTTTCAGAGTAATCGAAGATCGTGCGGTGGCTTGGCATGAATGGCAGATGAAATTTTAAGAGAAACTTATTTCTTATATTTTAGATTGCCACTTTTATGTTTAATAATTATTGGGGTATCCCAAAATTGTAGTTTAAATCCATGTTTTGAGACGAAAAATTTTAACGTTTGAACATGTATTTAGTAAACTCCAGCATTCTGCCACTATTTTTAAAATTATACTATGGCCATTTTTAATTGAAAAATGATCATTTGTGAGTTATCTATCATACGCAAACGCAACTGAAAATAGGTCGATTGTAGTCCCTTAGAATTTATTATAGAAATTTTAGTAAACTGTGACAGTCAAATTCAGAAAATTTTAACGTTTGAACGTGTATTTAGTAAATCGTGACAGTCAAAGTTATTTTAGAAATTTTTCACATTGAATTTTCCGTGATTGATTTTCTTTTTTATTACCTTTATACAATTTATTTATCTAATACATCACCATACGCTCAAAAAACTCTTGAAGCTTATTTTCAAAGGCTGGTTTGTTATCTTTACTACCCCATCAGTTGTTGCAGAACATGAACAAAAATATTGTTATCTTTTATTGTTGTTGTTGTTGTTGTTATTATTATTATTTGTACTTTAACGTGAATCATTGCATGAATATACCTAACTATTTTGTTGCAATGGAGAAATAACCATTATGAATTCTCAGTCTTTTCAAATTCTCTTGATCACTTCTAGGCAGTTAATTATTTGCTTCGTACATGTTACGATTTAAAAACTCTACATATATACAAACATATATGTGGGGAGGTTGTGGGGGAGGGGTGGTGGTGTAGGTGTAGGTGGATAGAAAATAAAAAATATATCCACTACTCAATCAAAGTCAACTTTTAACTTCGACCGCACATTCAAA
Organism: Fraxinus cuspidata; assembly: GCA_903798385.1. Classification (NCBI taxonomy): domain Eukaryota; kingdom Viridiplantae; phylum Streptophyta; class Magnoliopsida; order Lamiales; family Oleaceae; genus Fraxinus; species Fraxinus cuspidata. The sequence goes on along the minus strand of CAIGRP010095791.1, from coordinate 2,143 downwards.
TTCAAAAGCGAGAACTCATTATTATCTCTATTTCGTGATCCCCCATCATTTTTTCTCTTTGAAAAGTTACAAATAATCTTTCTCTAAATATGATTACAATAGTAATTGGGAATTCACTGTTTATGCTTTCCTACTATGTTTACTCTGTTGGAAAATATATATATATATATAGAAAATTTGCTGCATATTAAAGGGTTTGATCATTAATGCACATATTTATTTTAAACTACAACAAAAATGAAAGATGGGCAAGTTGTTGGCTGCATGAATTTGGAACAAAAAGACATGCCTTGGACATAATTTGATTAGTCCAATTAATTAATTGCATCAATAATGTATGTTAGCTCACTTCTACGAATTGTTAAGAGTTTGGCCTATGTGCAAACAAAAGTTGGCTCAATGAGGTGCAAATATGTCAATTTTCCTTGGGAAATGGCATTGACAATTATCTAGAAAAAACTATAAAATATAGTGATTGCTTCTAGAAGCCTCTCGTGTTTAGAGTTTGAGAATAACGTGATTTGTCACTAAATCTAGCCATAACCATGAATTTTCAGTTGTTTCAGAAATAAAATGAATAAAAAATAATACTAATTTTCTATGTTTAATTTGACGAACCCGTGCAAACCAACTTGTTTCGTAATTGGGTTGAATTTGACTCCATTGATCACCATGTGAGCCTTGAATTCTTGATTGCAATAAAGTCTAGAATAATAAATAGATTCTCGTAAAATCAAAGTTAATTTTCAGCACATGAATAATATCAATTAATTTATACAAAATGTTATCATAGTTGTCATCTAAAGATAACCATAACTTTTCAATACTTAGTTACAATCATGAAATAACTCCCTTTAACTTATGGAAGGCTAAATTATAATATTTAGCGCTTATCTCCAATTCAGAAGAATTTCTATATATGCAATTAAAACGACTCTCATTATATAGCGACCCTTTCTCTTACAGTGTCGTAATAGTCAAAATATGCTCTACAATAGGAGACTTTGCTTTGACCACAATAAAAGTTACAAAACAATAATAAGATTTTTAAAAAGTCTTGTCTTTCTTATTATATAAAATAATTATAGGCGTTCAATTTTGATAGGATTGAATGTTTGTAAAGCAAATTATTTGGCTGAAACAAAANATTTTTAAAAAGTCTTGTCTTTCTTATTATATAAAATAATTATAGGCGTTCAATTTTGATAGGATTGAATGTTTGTAAAGCAAATTATTTGGCTGAAACAAAAAAAAAATTCTCATGTCTCAATTTAGTGTAACTAAAGCGTTGAGAAAATCTTAATTGATGGTTATATAGTTCAAATTCAATGGGTTCAAAAAATGATTCGCAGAGAAAAGAGATATTTTGACTTTACTGATTTTTGATTGAGCTTGATAGGGATTACTGGTTGACCATTGACCCATGAAGTGGTTCCACGTACAATTACGTGAATAAAACCTATTTAAAACTAAATTATTAAAATTTAGTACGAGGTTATGGACATCATAACAACTTGAAAACTCTCAAGAAAATGCTAAAAAATTTCAATTATACTGTAAGTAATTATAATTATAGCATATTACACTAACATTTTTTTTATTTAAAATAGACTTAACTGTGATATGTAGAACGTTGTACGACACACAATTAGGACCCGTACTGTAACGCCCCAAAATTTCAAAAAAAATTGGAGTGTTACCAAGATTTCAATTTCTTTGCGGAACAATAAAATGTAAAATTTTTTAATAAACAAAATATTGGAACATTCATAAACATAAATTAAATCATGGAATCGTATCTTTAAAAAAAATAATTACGTTCTTAACTAACTAATTCAATAATAATATTTGAACAAATCTACTAATAAATCTAAAGGCGGAGAACTTAGTGTTGTCGATATCCCTTGTCAATCCGCTGCACCATTCGTCACAGTTCCAATCAATTCGAACTAACCTAAAAAATTATAGTAAGAGAGTATTTTTTAAAAAATACCCACTAAGATTAGTACAATTCCCATACACAATTATATAACAATAACATAAACAATTTATACCACATTTCTCATTATGGAGTATATCGGTGATGAAGCGAGATACCCATCATTTCTCATTTTGTTAAGTCGAACCCGAAGGTCCACTGGCA
>CAIGRP010095785.1:0-20719 GCA_903798385.1 Fraxinus cuspidata | reverse complement strand
GCATTCTCATTCATTGCTACGCCACGTCCCCTTAAAGGAGGACGTGGTAGTATACCCATGGGAACCATCGGTGGAGCCATGGCAATTGGAACTTGTGCATGACCGTACGTGCCTGCATTCTCACCGGTGGAGATGCAACTTCCCATTGAATGAAGATTTTGTAGCCTCACTAGCAAGTCGTTCAGGGTTGCATTTATATAGATCAACGACATAAATCTTGTTACGAGGCAGCGTCTCGTTGTTGATCTTTTTCATCAAGTAGTGAGCAATAAGTTCCCAATCATGAGGCTTAAAACGATAACCGGGAGGAACGCCGCTAAAGTATTCCTCATCGCTTAACAATGACAAATTGACATTGCTTTCCCAAGGTACATAAACATCATTGACGACGGGGATGGGGACGTGACTCGGGGTGGTTATGACATTGTTGGGGACGGAGACGTGACTCGGGGTGGTAACAACATTGTTGGGGATGGAGACGTGACTCGGGGTGGTTACGACATGATCGGGGATGGAGATGTGACTCGGGTAGGCTGCAACGTTGTTTTGTTGGTTCTCCATAGCCGGATTCTAAATTCAGAAAATCCCTGAAGTGAATTTTTTTCAAATTGAAGGAATGGAGTGTGATATTTATAAGGTTACTGTTACATCCGATTTTCATTAGAATTATGCTACATGTCTTCATATTATATCTAGAATTTGGTCAACTGTCTCTATCCTAGTTTAACTGAAACATCTTTTCCTTTTTTCTCTCTGTACACTTTTTAGACTCATCTCAAGGCATATGTCTTGCGCTTTTAGGTTTTATTTTCTCCATAAAATACGCTATTTGGCAGGATTTCCCCTTACATATACCCTTTTGGTAATATTCCCATAAGACAGGTACGATGCCCTATCTTATACACAAACATCCGCTTATCTCATATGTACATGTCCACGTATTTATTTATAATTAAGGCTTGTTTGGCAAGTATTTATAAACACGTGAAAATGAGTCATATATTTTTCCAACTTTCTAGCTGATGGAGAGTATATATTCAGCTGTTTTTTCTGAGATTAGTTTGGCTTTGATTGGCATAAGTTCTACTGCCATTCCACGGCAAAATGATACTTTGGGTAGTGGCATTCTATTATTCTTTTCTGTCTAACATTTTGGCTTTTACAGGTGCCATGGTGGATCAACCTCTACTTACGAAGGTTATTAAGACAGAGACGAAATTGAGGGGATTTTCGAATCCTAATTTCCATAGTGTTGTCAATGTTTCAATCCTCTTAGCTACAATATTATTTTTTCTTTTGAAAATTTTGTGCAATTAATCCTTAACCTTTAAATCTTTTGAAAATTTTGTCTGAATCTTCAAATTTAGAATTGTCATTCGCCAACCTTAAGTTCTATTTGAATTTCATCCTTTTTACGTAGTTTGATTAACTTTAGCAATAAATTTTCTTAAGTGAGATGTACCTTATAACCTTTCGATGCGTAAAGTTGACAAATTACTGTGCTTAACCTAACTTTGTATAAGATATTGATTCCCATTTTTTCCGCTGCTCTTCTGTTTGTATTTTTCTTTACGGTTAATCTAAAGTAGATTACTTTATATTTTTTAACAAAGTTTTTGGACATTTGCGACTTTATAATAGGCCCCCCAAACCAAAATTAAAGTTGAAGGTTCTTCCTCCGGTCAGCCAAAAGGAAATGTAGCATAGTATCGTGACTTACATAATAACCCTCAAATTCATAATTGCTATCGACTAATGGAGATAAACAATGAGAGAGAGAGAGAGAGAGAAATAATAATTTTTTAATCATTGCTCCGATTTGTCGTAGAATGAAAAAGAAAAGAAAAATATTGAAATAAACAAAAAAATACATATTCATTTTTTTTATTTTTTTGTGACTGTCTTCCAAAATCTTGAGATGAATGATAGACAAATTTTGAGCTTTTATTTATGTAGTGTCAGCATCATAGAGACTATTATAAAAATGTTTAAAAGACATTGACAAACTTATAAAGAACCCTTTCTACGAGGCAAAAATAGGAAAAACTAGTATAATAATTCGATGCGTAAGTGTATAAGTAAAGATAGAAGACGCATCTTTCTTTTAATATATCTAAAGTATTATAGAAAATGTGAAGAAGTTCAACTCTAAAGTATTCCTTGAAAGAGTTTTGAAAGAAGTTAAGGAACTTGCTATAATGTTAGAGAGAGATGGAAATGAGGTCATGTTTTAGAGAGTTTTATGAGAAAACTTGTTGGAGTATTCTAATGTGGAAGGACAACACTAAAATGAATTTCCTTTATTTTATTTTTTTTCTTTTTTTGGCGTAAAATTCTGGGAAACTAGTGGAAAGTTGAAGAGGCCATATTTCTTAGAATAATCAAGAGAATGAATAACATTAATAACATCAAATGACTCCACAAATAAAATGATCTCCACATAGAGAACTATAAAAGTCTAAGGGGCCTTATTTGTAAAGAAAGCAAATTGAGAATTATCAATTGTGAGTATGAGTTTAAGCATTTCTTGGAGAGATTTAATACAGTGTTGTATGTTTATCTCTAAGCCCTCCAGCTGTGCCTACATTTCTAACCAAAATGTCATTTTTGAGATCAATTTTTTTTTAAAGCTAAAACAGTTTGTTTTGTCTAAATCCAAAACTTATAGAGACTTTTAAAAAGTTTTAATTGAATACACTATGGCATTTAAAAACTTTTTTAATATTTTATAAAAGTCTTAATTGAATATCCTAATATTTTTAGAGAGTTTCAAAAAATCTACATTGAATATCCCTAATTTTCTTAAATCCAAAAATGTTTTTGAAAATCTCAATTGAATATACCTCCTAAGACCTTGTTTGAGAGTTTCGACGTACCGATTATGAGCATTTTTTAAGTATCGATTTTGAGTGTTTATGAGCGAATCGATTTTGAGTGGTTTTAGTGGTGATTTTTTTAAAAATTATCCAACTTATACTTAAGAGTTTATTATTCATCGATTTTAAATTTTTTTTAAAACAATAAAATTACATAAATATCCATTAATAAAATTCCCGATATATAATTTCTTATAAAAGTTTTTATTCATAAATGATGTTTTACTTATATGTAATGTTTTTTACATATAAATTATTGTTAAACATAAAAAAATAAATAAAGTTAAATCTTTACTTAAATTTTTAAGTTAATTTTTTTTATTTATATATAAATTTTACAATTATAAGTTAATTTTGTACTTTGATAATTTTAAGTGAATTTTTACTTATAACTAACTTCTTATATATTTATAAGTGAAATTTGTCTTATTAGTAATATTTTTATTTTATAAATAATTTTTTTACTTAAAAGTGATATTAAGTAATTTTTTAATTATAATGTAATTTTATCTCATAAGTAATATTTAAAGAATATATTTTAAGTATAATGTAATTTTTTTGTTTATAAATAATTTTTTATTTAATATTTTTATTTATAAGTTAGTAATGAAGAAAATACGTTGGTTGAAATAATTATTTTATAGATGTTAGAATTAGAAGAGAGTATGAGAAATTGTCAAAATTCGTCGATTTAGTGGATTGAAATAATCGATCAAAATTACACTAACCAATTTTGGGTGGTTTTAAAAAATCTCAAAATCGACGCCCACAAAATAAGTACCGATTTTTTCAAACTTCTCATAAATAGTGTCACCTAAACTCGATAAAAATTAGCCTTGGCCCTTGCTGAGTGATGATATCTCGCACCAATACTGCTTAGAACTGATTTAGTTGACACGTAGACCTGTCCGATTAATTAAAATACGTCACAAAACATTATTTCCCTATTAATAAAGCTGATATGGTCCAAGTCCCTTGTAGAAAGTACATCAAACTGCATGCAATAAAACATTGGGCCACAAAAAAATAAAAACACCAGTACAAATGATCAATTAATAAAGAGATAATGACGAAACAATTCTCGAAGCATAACTGATAGGATAAAGAATTCTTATTGAACGATGCTACTGCAATAATGATTAGCCGTTTATGATCAATTAAGTGACATTAAATGATCGAACCAAATATGAATCACATTTACGATATACTCAATCACTTAATTAAAACCTTATCAGCAATCTAAATAAATAACATTATTCATTTTTTATGTTTATCCACTCCAACTTTTATTTCGATAGATTTAGCACACCCGATAAACTAATACGGATTAGCATTAAAAAAGAAGATAATACCAATGGTTATATATTAACGATAGCATAAAAGATAATGCTTAATTTGATCTATTTCTCTCAAGAAAAAAAAAAAATTGCATGTGCGCCTTTATATTGGTTTTTCATTCGAATCAAAGAAAAATAAGTTAAATAACGTCACCTTGTAAATCATTGGATACATGACTTCCTTTTTTAATCAATCCATGAAAAATTCTTTTTTTGAACAAATTCAAGACTCTAAAGCCTAAATAAACCTTGTTCGAGCCCCCCACTTCTTTTTTTTTTTTTTTCAAAAAATGCATTTATAATAATGTTATGACAGAGAACGTGTAGTTAAAAAATAAAGAAATTTTTTGAATTTACATGTAATTTTTTTTTATTGAAGAATGTGTAGTTAGAATATTGTTAAATCATTGTTCAAATACATTTTGATAGAAAAAGTGGGCTCACACAAAAGCATAGTAATGTATGTTATAATAACATTTTCGGATAATTTGTTGAAGCCCCAAAAAACATTAATGATTATTAGCTAGGGAAAAATTGAATAGAGAATCAAGTGCTTATCTAAGTACAGAGAAATTTGCACTTTTCATCTCTAATCTTTGTAGATTATTATTAATCTACTTCAATTTTTTTAGTATCAGACATCTCTTCATTTTTTTTCCATTTTGTTGATTCGTTTTATTTTTGTTTATTTAAAGAGGATGAAAAGTTCTTCATTTTACGCAAAAATGGACGAAATGATGTAATTTGCAATTAAATAAAAGGTTAGGAATGCAAGATTTGAGAATATAATTATTATCTCAATTACTAATACATGATTAAAAGCATATTTGGATGTAACTTAAATTCACTTTTAAATTACATAAGCACAACATTGACATGTAATCCAAAATTTATTAGTCACTAATAGAAATACTTACTAATATTTTTATTTAAAATGAAAAGAAAAAATAAGGTAATTATAAAGTGTGTGCTTGTGCAATCTAAAAGCCAGCATGGCATTGTATTATTGCTTCATTGGACCACTTTGACTGAGTCAATCTCAAAGATGACCGTTCATCTTCCTCCTTCTGTCAAATCCACCCGTCCGTTACTTTGCAGAGTCTTCAGAAGCTGGGCCCCTTTTCTTCTCCCTCTAGCACTGCAATCACCATGCAAAGCCAACATAACTGCACGCGCCACCTCCTCTGCTGGTGCTAAACCATCGCCATCGTCGGCGCCACTGTATATCACTGCCAACACGCTTATGGCGTATTCTTTCGCCCTCCCCTCCATCTTCCCCATAACCTGAATATATCGAAATTCACATAAAAAAAATTCAATCTCATGAATCCACGTAATTATAAAGCAAAAAATAAAACATAGAAAAGTAATTGACCTGCACCATCATTGGCACCGCTAGAGCGTGGGTTCTGACCTCCACCGCCCCCTCCTCCACCGTGCATAGCAACTCCAATGCGGCTAATGCCCTCTCCGCCACCGCATTTTCGGAGTCTGCAAGAGCCTCCACCACTGCACCGACGGCTCCCGCATTCACCGCCACGCTCCGGTTAACTTCAGCAAGACAAAGCGCTAGTAAAACTTTACTTGCAGGCTTCGGTGCCACTCTATCTTTCAAACATGTTACTACGCCAGTCATCAATGCTGCCGGGCACGTCACTGTGTCGCTTCCTTCGGCAGCGGCGCGTGGGTTTGGAACAAGTGACCTCTCAAGCGTGTATATTGCCTTGACCCGATCAGAATTCGACCCAGTACTGAATTGGAGCTCAGCCACTTGGAAAAGCTCTTCTAACTTGGAATTTGAGAGTGGAGGTGGAGGCGGCGGCGGCGGCGGCGGCGGTGGCTGAGCAGAATTTTGTGCATCTCTGTTTATCTTATTAGCTGTCGAACTCTTAGACGGCACGGTGTCGGGTTCGAGTTTTGGCTGCGATTGTATATGGTGAGATACAGGCGAGATAGGAAGTGGGAACCTCCATTGGGTGAAGCTTTGTGAGGTGTTTGAGGAAGAAGAGGAGGAGGACTCCGGATGGGACTGTTGTTTCTGAGGTAGCGGAGGATCTTGCAGAGGCAGAGGAGGCGCTTCAGAATTAGAGAGTGGAAGCGGTGGTGGAGTAGAGGTGGTGGGACTAAGTGCAGTCTGAGTGCATTGGCGGAAGAAAGCACAGGAGAAGAGTGGACGTGGGGTGGATTTGAGCTTGGGTTGTTGAGTTTTCATGGCGGAAAACACACAGAGAGAGTAAAGGTGTTAGTTTAAGTTTCCAGGATATACAACTGTTGTGTCGAGCTGTTAAAAGATAAAATTTTACATCGAATAAAAATGAAAAATATAGAGTAATTTATAAGAGTCTGTCAAGCTCTAACAAACAATTAGATCTGATTAAGACTAAAAAGATTAAGCACATGAATTTCAAGACTGATTTGCTCAAACGAGTCACGATCTTGAGGGGGCATATTAAAAGATAAAATCTCACATCGAATAAAGATGAAAAACATAGATCAATTTATAAGAATTTGGTGTTAAGAATTGAGGTTCCATCTTAAAAGGTCAACCTTATTAAGAGGAGTAACACAATCCTTTATAAGTTGATTTATATTTATATTTTTATTCGATATGAGATTTTATCTCTTAACATGTCCCCGTAAGATGGTGGCTCGTTTGAACAGACCAATCTTGAAATCTGTATGTTCACTTTTGGAGTCTTAATCGGATCGAATTACTCGTTAGAGTTTAATAGTCTCTGATATCATGTTAAGAATTGGAGTTCTATCTTAAAATGTCAACCTTGTTAAGAAAAGTCACAATCCTTTATAAGTTGGTTTATGCTTACATCTTTATTCGATGTGGAATTCTATCCCTTAACATTTGGATCACTCTTCTTAATAATGTTGACATTTTAAAATGAAAATTCAAATCTTAACACATAGTTAGAGTTAGACTGACTGTGATCATGAAATTCTTTTAAATTTGGATTAATGCTAATTAAGTTATCAAAATTTTAACATTGAATTTTTAAAATAGATAATGATTATTTACCGTTTCTGTTCTTATACTTTTAAAAAACTAATGGTACATGGATATAGAGAATGGGAGACATAGGTGCATGCATGAGTTGTAAGTTTCAGAAATTCCAGTAGGTTTTGTGTCTTTTGCATCAGTGTTTTCACTGATAAAAGTGGGAGTGTGGGGTCTTCACCCACCTCACCTCACCCGGGAAATTTGCCACAAAGATCTCCAAACATTAATAATGGGTCACATGGGTTCCCAATAGACATACTAATGTCTGTTTTGCCGTCAAATACCACTGGTGTAGTCAAAACTTGGATATAGGAGTGATAAATCGATGGAATCGCTATTCAGTTCACGGGCTTTATTCGTCCTGATTCAATTCATGGATGACCCAAACTTATTTTGAGATGAGATATGATTCAAGTCAAGCTTACTTTTTTTTCTTTTCACAAACCAATGATTCGACTCGTTTGAGCTCATGGACCAGCTTTTGTTTTTCTCCTCATATTTGAACTTGTTTTATTCATTTCTTAAAAATAGCTTTTTTGAGCTTTTTTTGTCAATTTATTTTTTTGTAACAGAACGAGACTACTTGGCTCATGAGGCCCATGAGCCAATCATAAGATTTGGACACAAGCCAATCGGTTCATTCTCAGCATGAATCCATTGAGAACCAATTTAAAACAAAAAATAATAATAATAATATTAAGCTCTGTTTGGTGAGAAGTAAAATCATATTTGATAGACTTTGATAAAATATGTGGTTGAAAAGTTTTATATCCATAAAATATATGGTTAAAATTAATTTTTGATTTTAATTTAAATTAAAATTAAAATTTAGATTTGAATCAGGGAACTAATATAATAAGTCATTATGATTTATTTGTTTTCTCAAATTTCTATGGAGGATACGGATCCATGGACCTTCTCCACCACTCCCTGATATGAATGTTCTCTCTTTTTCAAAATCATCGGATCTATAAAGAAGTCGACTAACTGTTAACTTTGATTTAGATTTTAATCAAATTTTTAATAGTACCAAAGAGGGCTTAAATATGCTTCCATTTCAACTGATACTTACAGACTAGTCTAAGATAACTAGGTCACAATAATCATACGGGAACACACAGATTTTTAACTTGTTTGCAATGTACGTGATTCTTTATCTCTAACGTGAGGAGGCATTTTCGGATTTTGAGAATTGTATATGGGTAAATGAAATTTAAAAAATATGAAATTGAAAATGAAATATAATTTCAGTTATTGTAGAGAATCCATCCCTCTTCTTCGTGGTTGGTCGAAATATACTCAAAATTGATCGGACAATTTATTATTATACCATTTGATCATCTAAACCCTTATACTTGATTTTAAGAAATATTTATTTATATTTATGTACAAGAAGAATCCACTTTTTATTACGGATCCAACACTTTAAATATTTGTATGTGTGTAAAGGTGAATTTCATAAAACATTTCTCTAGTGTTATGACACAGTGGTATTGATACCTCATAAAAGTTTAACATCTTGAAATAGAATAAATTTATTTACTTTAATTTATAATTCAACATTTAATAATGTACTTAGATCCTCAACCTAGAACATGTTTGGCTAAGCTTATAAAAAAGGTAAACTAAATTAACTTTTATTCTCAAATATGTCATATTTAAATGCTAAGAATTTGGCAGCATTTATTGACTTTGTATACCCTCTGTTCGAGGACCTTTCACACCGGCAGCCAACTTCTTTGATTTACATAAAGTTTAGATAAAGTGGATTTCATATTATCTCTATTACCTAGATAACGCCATTAAATTGTTTTCTATATTGGATTCCAAAATAAAAAATTCCTTTAATTTATCTAAGAAGTCATTTCATAGCTTCCCAATAAACTTCTCCAGGATTGGACATGTATCTACTCAATATACTTATTGAGTATGCCAAGTCAGGTCTAGAGCAGACCATTAAGTAATGACGACCCAACAGCATTAGAGTATGGCACTCTTGCCAGTCTCTCAAACTCTTCTTCAGATTTAGAAAATTTTTCATTTGAAAATTTAAAATGATTTGTTAAAGGTAAGCTCACACTTTTAACGTCTGACATCAAATTTTTTCAATAGTTTGAAAGCATAAGATTTATGACTGAGACTTAGTGTGCCCTTTATTCTATTTCTTTTAATTTCGATACCTAAAATCTTTCTAACAGGACATAAGTTCTTCATTTCAAATTCAGATTTCAACTTGTATTTTATTTACTCTAACTCATTTATGTCATGACTAGCCAAAAACATGTCATCTACATAAAGAAGTAGATAAAGTGAATTTTCACCTCCACTTCCTTTGCAATAAAGACATGTATCAAAACTACTCCTTTTAAAATCAAATCCAAGTATAAAAGTATCAAATCTTTTATACTATTATTTAGGAGCTTGTTTTAAGCTATATAAAGATTTTTTAATATGCATACTAAGTCAAACTTTTTGTTTACTTTAAAACCCTTGATTTGTTCCATATAAATTGTTTCATCAAGGACACATTTAAAAAAAGCTATTTTTATATCCAATTGATCTATTTCACAATTAAACTATGTGGCTAAGGCTAAAATTACTCAAACAGATGTAAATTTTACAACTGTAAAAAAGATTTCATCGAAATATATTCCCTATTTTTGAATAAAATCTTTTGCTACAAGTCGACTTTATGTCTCATAGCATTATCATTTTTGTTCTCCCATTTTGATTTTAAAAACTCATTTAGAGTCAACAACCATTTTTTCCTTCAAGTCTTTTGGTCAGAATCTATGTTTTATTTCTTTTAAGAGACTCCATTTCATCTTGCATTACTACAAGCCAGTAATTGGAATCTTTACTACTTATGGCTTCTTGAAAGGATTCAGATTCATTTTCAATAAACCCTTGAAAGGTCACGAAAAAAACTTCATGATCAAACCTGACATGAGGTCTTATCTGTCTTCTTTGCCTATCTCTAGTAAGTTGATAATCATCTAAAGGTTTGCTTCCAAATCAGCCTCAGATTGTTCCGAACCTTCTTTACTATGAGTTTTAACATTCTCATTTTCAATCTGAATATCAGGTTGTTGATTTTTATCATTAACGTGCTCTACCTCAATTCTAGTCCCTCTTTCTACATCATTAGTCTGACTTAGGGGCTCTAGGTTTTTTCCTTTTCAAACAAGGTAGATCATTTTCATTAACACAACATTTCTACTTATAATGATTTTCATCTTGCATTACTACAAGCCAATAATTGGAATCTTTACTACTTATGGCTTCTTGAAAGGATTCAGATTCATTTTCAATAAACCCTTGAAAGGTCACGAAAAAAAAAAAAAAAAAACTTCATGATCAAACCTGACATGAGGTCTTATCTGTCTTCTTTGCCTATCCCTAGTAAGTTGATAATCATCTAAAGGTTTGCTTCCAAATCAGCCTCAGATTGTTCCGAACCTTCTTTACTATGAGTTTTAACATTCTCATTTTCAATCTGAATATCAGGTTGTTGATTTTTATCATTAACGTGCTCCACCTCAATTCTAGTCTCTCTTTCTACATCATTAGTCTGACTTAGCGGCTCTAGGTTTTTTCCTTTTCAAACAAGGTAGATCATTTTCATTAACACAACATTTCTACTTATTATGATCTTATATCATTTGGTCTCTCTTACCTATAATCTATTCCCTTTCACTCATTCGCCATAGTCCAAGAAAATACACTTAAGAGCTCTAAGTTCTAATTTTTCATCAGAATGATGTGAATAAGCTGCACATCCAAAAACTCTCAAGTTACTGAAGTCTACAGATTTTCCAGTCTACATTCTTAGCAGTTTTAAAGTGTATAGTACTAGCAGGACTTTTATTGATAGATAACTAGCAATTTTTGCAACTTTCCCCCAAAATAACTTAGGAAGAACAGAACTTAAAAGCGCGTATCTTACTTTTTCTAGAACAATTATATTCATTCTTTCAGTAAAGCCATTTTGTTGTGAACTGTGTGTCACAATTCTGTGTTTCAATATACCATACAGTTTGTACAGCTTGTCAAATTCAGAATTTCAAAATTCTAAGCCATTATAAGTTCTTAACACTTTAATCTTTTTGTCAGTTTATTGAAAACGTTGAAAGTGCTAGACTTTGATTTGAGAAGAAAAATCCAATTTTTCTAGAAAAATCATCAATGACCATAAGGAAGTATTTAAAACCAGTATGAATTGGCACATAGGCTGGTTCCCAAAGACCAGCATGCAAGAATTCAAGTATTGACACAGATTTATGCATTCCAGGTAAAAATGGTAACATATTATGCTTTCCTAAGATGCAATAGTCACAAAAACTGAGTTTCTCAATATTATCCTTTTCAAAGACACCTTGTTTTTTTCAAAATCTGTAACCCTTTGTCAATAATATGACCCAATCTTTTATGCCATATTTGTGACTTGCCATGTTGAACAGAGATTGCTGATGCTGAAGTATAATCAAATAAGTTTTGAGTTTGCAAAATGTAAAGTCCATGTCTCTTGGGGGCTTCAACAATCAATTGTGATTCCCTCAAGATTTTAATGTATCCCTTATTAATCATAATGCTATAATTTAGGTCATCTAAAACACTTAAAGAAATAAGGTTTCTTTGTAAATCAGAAACATACCTAGTCTTTTCCAAGACTAGTTGATTATTCCCCTTTACTCTTAAAGTGATAATTCATATTCCCTTAACCTAACATGTCATATGATTACCCACTAAAACTTGACAACCACTTGCATTTTCAAACTCAGTGTACCACTCTCTGTTAGGACACATATGAAATTTGGAGCCAAGTCAAGAATCCATTCTTGACTTGATTGATAGTTTACAACAACATAAGCTAAATCAACGTTAGCCTCATTAGTGTAGGCTAAAGCTGCATCACCATCAATTTTTTTTAACTTATTTCTCTTATCGTTAAGTCATTTAGGGCCGTCTTTGATGAAATGACTTTTTCTTGGCAATAAAAATAATTTTGTACATTTTTGTTTTCATTTTATCTTTCAGATTTCTCTTTTCCTTGTGCCCAAATTTCTTATTAAAATTACCATTCTTGGGGTTAAACTTGGACTAACCATCAGATTCTCCCATTTGACAGATTATTTCTTATCAGATTTTAACTCTAACTCCTTGTTTCTTAAGTCATTAATTATAATATTAGTAGTTAGAATTTCCCTTTCAGATTCAATAGCATTTTTAATATCTTTGTATTTATCACTAATTGAATTTAGTAAAACCACAGCCAGATCTTTTGAGAGCTTATTATCACAGTTGACTAGCTCACGAGATAATCTATTGAATCTGTCAATATTAACCTCAAGGTCAAGAGATGGGTTCAGTTTAAAACCAAAAAAATTGTTTCAAAAGATACACTTTAATTAGAATGGTTTTGTCCAAATATGTTCTAATTTTTTTTTCTACATTTCAACACCAGTCTTTGTTTCACCAATTTTCCTAAACACATTACTTATGTAAAAAAATGGAACTCTAAGCAATTTCATCTTGTTCAGTTACTTTACTAGTTTACTAGTTTCAACATCTGTTGACCATTTTTACATTAATTTTAACTACACATTCATTTTGTTCAATTACTTTAGTAGTTTACTAGTTTCAAGATCTGTTGGCCATTTTAACAAATCGGTCAAAGAATTCAACCAACAATTCAGTCAGCAACCAAGTCATCATCATTGTGCCACTTTTCCCCACAATTAAAAACTAGATTCTTTATAAAGTGACATTTTAACTTTGTATTATTTTTCTTGTTCAATTCAAAATTATTAAAAATCTCTAACTTGACCTGGCCCTATTAAAGCCGTGACAAAATTGGCCACGCCAAATTTAATTGCTCAGAAACTTCTATTTCCCATTAAAAACAAAATCGAGCCTTCCTAATGCCTGTTGAAATAATTTCTACATTCTTAGAGTCAACAGAAATTTAAATGGTGTGTTCACATGTGATCATTGTATCATATTTACAGTGCCCTGAATCAATCATCTTCAACTTTTTCATAACTTTATGCATAGTATATGTTTGGATTATAATTTTATTCACACATTAATTTTAACTACATATTCATAATCACTATTTATTTATTACCCCAACATTTTATGAGATCCCACAACTTTTCTTCATAAATTATTTATAATTATAGCCAAACACCAATAATATAACTAACTATGAATGTTGAGATTTGGTAGCATAAAGCTTAAGCTTTAAAATGAAATAGTTCGCATCAAAGTTAATAAAGACTTTTAAGTTTATCACCTATTTATTTATAAAAGTTGTTTATGAGCTAGACTTTTAATAAAAAAATATATAAATTTAATCTACTACAAGGAATGTGTTAAATTTTTAATTTAAAAATTAATTAATATTTCTAGTCTTAAGAGTTTAAAAACTTACACAATGTAGTTTATATTGGAACATACATAAAAAATAAATCATCTAGAAGCAACTAACAAACAAAAAATATAACAAGCTGAGAGAATTTTCTTCTATTCTAGATTTTGCTTCATTAGGATGTTTCTTAATTATTCACTGACAGAGGTTTTCTGAATTCGATTTTTTTTAATAAGAACGTGTCACTAGAAAGTAAAGAAAAATTATGCATCTACATGTAAATTTATTCTATTAAAAGAACGTATTATTGAAAATGAACTTCAAGAAAAATAAATTTTAAAAAATATGGCTTAACTCCGAAAAACTCTCAGGAATAATTTTTTTTTTTGGATGTTTATGCTCTTTAGCCCTTGTTTGGTAGGGATTAAAATCAATTTTTTAGTAAATTTTAATAGAAATTGATGAAATGTGTGGTTGAAAAGTTTGGATCCCACAAAATATGTGGTTTTAATAAATTGTTGAATTTAACGTAGCCCTTGTTTGGTAACCATTATTTATCATAAACAATGTTTTGAATAGTGAAATTTTGGAAAATGAGTGGTTAAAAAGTAGGGAAAAGATTTGAGTTTATATGTTTGATATTTTATTGTGTGAATTTTTAGTTGAAAATGAATATGTAGAAAACAAAATAATTTAAACGGCATCAAACAGGGACTTGGATTAAAATCTAGAGACCACACAAAATTATAGAACTTCATCCCTAAGAACTTTCCTAGCTGCTGCACTCGTGGAAAAATGCCCCCAGTTTCTCTATTAACTTCTCCCTGAAATCCGTCTGCGTTTACACAGAAACTTGAATTCACGTTTGCTCAAACGATTTTCCGAGTTAAGCTTTTAGACAAGGTGGTTGTTCACCAATTTCCTGCAATGGATCGTCGACTCATGGAGGCAGTGGTAAAGGGTGACGTTTTAGGCCTATGCAGTTTAATGGAAGAGGATGAAAACATCATTAAACAAACAGTCCCAGGATCGATCAACACAGTACTTCACCTGGCTGCAAGATTCGGACACGAGGAATTGGCGTCCGAGATCATAAAATCGTGTCCAGAGATGGTTTCATCGGAGAATGGAGAGCTGGAAACACCATTGCATGAAGCCTGCAGAGAAGGGCATTTGGGGATAATCAAACTGTTGCTGGAAAGTGATAATTCGATTGTTTATAAACAGAATTTGCACGAACAAAGCTCGTTTTTCGTAGCTTGTGAGAGGGGGAAGATTAATGCAGTGAAGCATCTGTTGAATTTTCCTCGATTGTTTTTGCTGGAGGTGGATATGTTTACCACTTCACTTCATGCTGCAGCTTCATCCGGCTCATCCGGGCATACGGGTAAATTTTTCAACAATTATTCCGTCGAAAACCTTAATCTTTAATGGATAAACAAATTTATTTGGTTAATTTGTGTCGACCTTCTATTTATGTCAGATTCACGTTTTCATCAAATAATTGTTCGTATATATAAGTCGGATTCATTTTTTTCATTAACGGTGTGTTTGAGCCACATTATTTTGAAATAATATATTCTGGAATAGTAGATTGATGGAGAATTTGTAGTTGAAAAAGAAGGAAAAATTATTGATGTGATGAAAAATAATATTTTATTGAAGAATATATGGTTGAAAATGAGTAGAAGAATGAAAATTTTAATGTGTACCAAACAGGGGCCTAATATCTCATGATAGAGAATTCGTGGTTGAAAAAAAAGGAAAAGTTATTGATGTGATGGAAAATATTATCTTATTGAAGAATGTGGTTGAAAATGAGTAGAAGAATGAGAATGAAAATTTTAATGTGTACCAAACAGGGGCTAAGCCCATATTTGGTTTAGATAAAAAAAATAAAAAATTGATAAAAATCTTATTTAAAGTCAACGACTAATTTTAATTAAACATTTCAACAAAATACTTCATCAACTTTATTTGATCTCCATTTTTTCCAAAATACATTTTTCTCTTTCTTTTGCGTACAATAATATTTTTTAATAAAATAATATTGCACGCAAGTCCAATTTTATTTTTATTTTTTAACCACATATTTTTTTATCAATCTACTATTTCAAAATATATTCCACCAAAAATAGGGTTCAAACATATCCTAAAATATACTAAAAATCTAACTCTTAAATAAATTGGATGGGACCAAATAAGATTATAGAAAATCAGACGTCTAGTTGGTGCATTGAGTCAATAATGGTTTGCGGATTTGTGGTTAGAATTTTCCATTTGTTTGAGTAGGAATGTGTATGCACCTCATATTGATTCAATGGACCCTGTTTTTGTCAGATTTGACGATATCAACCACTAAAATCTTTCTACTTACAATTTTTTGAAGCTTGAACTTTTCTAAATCCATAGACGAGATCGAATATGTGAATCATATCAAGCTTTGAACACTTCAATTAAGTTTTTATTAAACCTTGACGAGGCAGCTCAGGATCAACACACTAGCCTCAAAAATCGGTTTGAGATTATTTTTTTTGCAATTTTTAACAATTTTTTCTTATATATTAATGTGCATTTTTATTTTTATTAGGTCGTTTAAAATTGGTTTTAAAGACCAAATTATGATTGTCAAACTATCTAAACTAAATTAAGTGTTTGATAACTATGAAAGAATACGTAATATTTGACAGCAGATTAAAAAAAAAAAAAACTGCAAAATGATATCATCCGCTTTTAGTCTCCTCAATTGCTTCATTAAACGAATTTTAACCCCAAATTTAATTCATTTTATTTTCTCATTTTATAAATTTTTTTATTTTAATAAATTATATTTTTTCTTTTTCTTTAAAATAATTGTGGTGAATATATTTTCGCAAATGTTAACCGAAGGTGAAGTATACAATGAACTTTAATTTCATATAAAATTAGATATAGCCCCTGTTTGATTTAGATAAATTTTTTCAGTAGATTTTGATAAAAGTTAATGAAATGTGTAATTAAAAGTTGTGAATTTCATGAAAAATATTATTAAAATTAATTGTTAATTTTAACTTAAATTTTAATCAACTTTTTTCGTTGAACCGAATGGGGATATAATCATTTCTTGCGATGAAAAGTTTTTTCCTTTTTTTTTTTTTTTCAGAAATAGTGAAGGAAATATTGAGAGCACGACCAGACTTTGCTTTGAAAAAGGACATTCATGGGTGCACACCACTGCATGTAGCATGCGGGAAATGCCATTTAGATATAACAAGAGAAATTCTAAAACTGGATTCAGATCTCTCCTCTATACAAGATAGTGAAGGCAGAACACCCCTCCATTATGCAGCAATTAAAGGCAGAATAAACATAATTGGTGAGATACTTTCTACAAATATTGGATCTGCTGAGATTATTACATTCAATGGGGAAACAATTCTGCATTTGGCTGTCAAATATAATCACTTTGAAGTGGTTAAGTGCTTACTGGAAACTTTCAACATTTCAAAACTTCTTAACTTGCATGATAGTGATGGGAATACTGTTCTTCACTTGGCTACTGCAGGAAAACTCACTGGGGTAAGCTAGAACTCTCTGATTATTGTTAAGGGTTTAAAGTTTAGGGCTTTAACGAGAATAAGCAATAAAGAAAGGAAAGGTATAACTTCTTGGAATAAGCAATACTTAGTTTACTTATTAGACTGATCAATCATTTTCCTAATTACTTTTCTTGTCCAAATTAATTATTTACAGATGGTTATATACCTGCTTAAATTTGGGATGGAGGTAAATTCTTTGAACCACAAGGGATACACAGCTCTGGATGTGGTTGAAGCAGATGCAAGCAACTCCGGTGCTCTTGCAATTGTACCAGCATTAAAAGCAGCAGGAGCGAAGAGATGTGACGAATTATCTAATCGACTACTGGATGATCGACAAATTGCCAAATCCACCTCTAAAAGATCAAGTGATCAAAATGTTGCAAGGATGAATTCATGGAAAAACAAGAAATTAGAAGCATCACATTCCTCTCATTGGCCTCGTCATCATAGGCAAAGCCGTCAACGAAAAAAGCAGCTTGATCTCCATACCGAGAGTCTGAGAAATGCTCGAGACACCATAACAATTGTTGCAGTTTTAATAGCAACTGTGACATTTGCAGCAGGCATTAACCCTCCTGGGGGATTTGATGAAGAATATGGACATGCAATTCTTGGGAAGCAAACTTCTTTTAAGGTCTTTCTGGTATGCAATATTGTGGCCTTATTCCTTTCTATTGGCATAGTGAATGTTCTTGTAAGCATTATTCCTTTCAAGAGGAAATCCATGATGAAATTACTGACAATAACTCACAAGATAATGTGGGTTTCTACACTGTTTATGGCATCAGCTTTTATTGCAGCCATTTGGGCAATAATCCCAAAGGGAAAAGGTAAAAAACTTGTTGAAGTGGAACTAGTAGTAATAGGAGGAGGGTGCACAATGATTGTGTTTTGTGGGCTTGGGATAATGTTGGCAAGGCACTGGTATAAGAAGCACAAATGGAGGAAAGAAAAAGCGAAGAGAGTTAAGGATGGAAGCCCAAAAAGTAATATCAGTCAAGTTGAAGAATTGAAGATGATCAGAAGAAGTTATGAGACGAGTACTAACTCTGACGTTGGTAGCTCTGATTATGGTTACCATTTGTATTAGATAAATGACTGCCGGTATCTAATTTAGGAACGTGCACAATTAAGGAATGATTGATCGAGGGCGATCTTGATGATTCCACCTCCTGTCGAGGAAGGTTTTTAATCACTGTCATATTGGTTTTATAGTCTTTCTCGCTTCGCCATAGATCTTGTCAAAGATGCTAGTAATAAGATTGGATAAGTGGTGCTATTGTATAGTCCTAAGCACTTGTATAATAACTGTAGACTCTTATTATAAAGACTAGTGCACGCACGTGCGTGTTAGAGTTTAATTATGTAGTTAATAGCGTGGAGTGATTTTTAGTGATTTTAACCCAAACCTAGTTGTTTTTATCGTAATCTACAAGTCTCATTATAAATTCATGACTAATTTACTGTTAAATTGTTGTTTTTCTTTTCTGTACATCATTCCATATATAAATCAATGAAACTTACTACTTAATAAACATGTTTCTTCATCTGCATTTATCAGCTCTACAAAATCTCTAGAAAATTGATTGATTATGGCAGAAAATCAATGACGTGAAGATAGTATATATTGCAAAGATATGACTATCGTTTATCGTTAATTCATTGTCAAATCATCATTTTTCGTGAGTGGAATTGAACAAAGTTAAATGACTGTCATGAAAATTGTAATCTCATAAAATTTGGTTAATTAATAAACCACTTATAAATGGTTAAACTTAGTTTTCAATTACATAAAACTTCAATCGACTGACAATTACTATACATTTATCTACCGTTCATTTTTATCTATTTATAAATTAAAACATTTATAAATTTTTCACTACTCGGTGTTAACATGTTGGTTAAGATCTGTATAAGTATCTTTAACCCAAGCTCTCCAGTCCTCAGTTTGAACATGGGAAAAATGAGAGTTTGGCAACTAAGTTGGGTTGCGTACCCATTTAAGAAATGCAAACCTGTTGAACTCGTCAGAATCATTAGCAAGGAGTATAAATAAATCAGCCTCAGTGAGATCAGACTCCAGTTTAACAGGAGCACTGTAACTCCTCGGTATAGATGGTACAGGCCGCTCTGGTATGTCGTTGAAAACGAACTCTTCTTCTTTCTGCTTGTTACCAAGGAGTACCAGAGTTATATATAGAATTGCAGAATAAAATTTAATCCTAAAATGGAGGCACGTGCCTCACGGAGGCACGGTGGTGTCTCCGTTGCGCACGGAGGCACCCGACGTATCTCCGTGCCTCACGAAGACAAGATGTCTCCTTGAGGCACGGAGGCACGCCGGGTGCCTCACGGAGACACGGTGTCTCCGTTGCGCACGGAGGCACTCGGCGTGCCTCCGTGCCTCAAGGAGACACGATGTCTCCGTGAGGCACGAAGATATGCCGGGTGCCTCCGTGAGGCACGGAGGCATCCGTGCGTTTATTGTTCATAATTAGATCATTTTCTTCCTAGGAATGCAGTTTAGTTTTTTTTTTTTTTCTTTTCAAGTTAATAAATTTGCATAATTAATTAACGGAATCCTTAAATCTTACATGCCGTTAAACTGAAAATCAGAATTTAAACCATTGAATAACTATATCTTTAATAAATATTACATAATGTTTTCAAATTAAGTGCATACTTTATTCAACTTACGAAATTAAAAACAAGCACTTTAAACTCTGAGAATTAAACCATGCAAATTATACCCACGTACAGACTTTACAATTATAGATTCTAAGATATTATAATACGCATACAAGTCTTATAGAGTAATTATGATTTGTATATATGTTTTATTGCTGTACATATACTGCTCTACTCATAATCCAATTTGCATTAAACTGTTGCATTTTAAATAATTTACATTAAACATATATTGCTTTAACAAAACATTAATTAGCCTCTAATAAATAATTCGCATTTGAAATAGCATGTATTCAAAACAGCAATAGTAATGAGGAGGAATAAAGCAACTTGATAATAACCAAACTAAATACGATAGTTTCTGCATGCATTTTTTCTAAAAATGATATGCAGTCCCATGAATTTTACAGCTTTGGACAATTCACTTTTATTGAACAATTATATGCACTTAATAAGCCAATTGCACCAAATGTATTCTATATACATAGGAAAGCAGCAACACTAATAGGTAGCAAATTCAAATTTAAACTTAAAAAAAAAATCTTAATTGTTCATATGTTTTAAATTTGAATAACCAAGCATGATGGCTGCTCTGAAGCGTTCCTAAAGTACCTATTTATTGTAATTTGAATGAGGTGTGTTTCCGTAAGGCACGGAGGCACGCCGTGTGACTCCGTGCCTCACGGAGACACTCCGTGTCTTTTCGCGCACGGAGACACGGTAGTGTCTCCGTTACGCACGGAGGCACGATGTCTCCGTGAGAAACGGAGGCAGCGTGCCTGCTTCCGTGCCTCACGGAGGTATCATGGAACCATAGAAACTGATTACTGCATACAAAATTTCGAGAAAATCTT
>CAIGRP010095763.1:0-13449 GCA_903798385.1 Fraxinus cuspidata | reverse complement strand
GAAGGTATATCGACACCACAATTGATAAACCAATCACGTAACCCACTTGGGCCATTTGAAGTAGCATAATTAATTAGTGATGCTCATGGCCCAATCCACATAGATGGTTTTCTTTTTTAAGTTGACATGCCACTTACTGATTGGGCCTTCCCATTCCTGTTTGGCCTTACCCTAAAAGCCTACATCTATTTCCTATATAACTTAACCCGTTACTGTTGATTTGAGTGTGAATATAATAACCCATTTTCATTGAGAAGAAAACGGTTGCCCTTTTTTGGTCATTTGCTTTGTGCACTCTGTGCCCCTGTTGGTTTTTCTCACTGCCGTAAGTTGTGTGCCTTTCTTCTTCTTCTATTCTTCAGCATTGGTGGCTGATTGCTGTGGGTATTATATTATCCTTCTCTAGTTCTACTTGGTGTGGACAGTTCCTCAGAGAATACCTTGGGTGGATTGGTGATTTGGTTGAGTTTAAGAGGATTGTGGTGTTGATTCCAATACTGAGTCCGGTTTGCTTGGTGGGTTGAAGCATATATATTATCTACATATGTTCAATAGGTGATTAGGTGTTGGAAGTGGTCATTCAAACTTCCGAGGCTCCGGCTAGAAAAAATCCCTTCTGTTCATTTTATTTTTTTTTAATTTTAACTGTTGGTATGTGTAATTTGGTTGGTTTAATCACTATTTCTGTTATTGCTGGAATTTCAGTTGATGATAACTATATTTGGGGTAACTCATAAGCATTAGAGAGAGTATTATGTGAGTAGATACTTCTCTTCCCATGAAATCACATTTTCAATTTCAATTCTAACCAACCGCCATCTTAATGGCTCTCGTGTCAACATCCTATAAAATAAAGTAATGTTATTCATAGTGAAGACTTCCGGTAATCATTCTACGTGGCATACATGTGACAGTTTATTATCGATAGTTTTCACTCTGAATAATATTATTCATAAAATAAGAAAATCCATATGCAGAGGATACAAGCACAAACTCATAAATTAATCTTCTCCAAAAAAGAAAACTTTATCTTCTCCAGTAAAAAAAGCTTCCAAGCTAGCTATGATATCAAATCTTGTCTCTGAAACCATTTAAATCATATCAATAAAATTTTGTTTGAATCCTTAGAGGTGTCAAAATATACTAAACTGTCCATATAATCCCTTGAGGCTATTCTTCTATGCACCAAACTTTGTGGCATAGAATCATTACTCTGTGGCACGGAATATTTTTCTTGTTTCAATTGAATTTGAAATAATAATAATAAAAAAAAACGTCAAGAATTTGGATTGCCCCTGTCACGGCCCTTGTCGAACCTCATATTTTGACGGTCTAGCACGGCATGACCCAAAAAAACCTAGGGTTGTGCCTGACTCACACAAGTTAACTGAGGAGAATTCACCAAAGCAAACATGTAGTTATTATGTTATGCATTAACAAGGCAATTGACGAGGGCAGCTAAAGTGAATTCTATGAACGGAAGCAAGGGATTTATAGGCCGCCAACACTATTGATGGACACTTGGGGCATGTTGGTACAAAGTGTTGGATTAGGATAATAGAATAAGGAGGATTTGCATTAGAGAGATTTGTATTAAGGTGAATTATGATTTTAGTATGGTGTTCGGTATTATACCATGTTAAAAATTATACAAGTATTAAAAAGTAAAATAATATTGGCAATGTTTTTATGTATAAATACTTTTTTAATCGTAGATAAATCTTTCGCATATAAATAAATTTTGTCTTATACGTCATTCTTTTCTTATAAGTGATTTGTATTTACAAGTGAATGTTTTACTTAATCAGCCAAATGATTTATTAATAAGTGAATTGTTTTACTCATCATACATTTTTACTTGTAAGTGTACTGGTGCATAAATTTTTACTTACTAGTTTTGCTTACAAAATAAATTATTTAACATACAAGTGGAGGTTATACATATAGGTTAATTTTCATGAGTAATGATTTTTATAGTGGAGACTACCGATAATCATTCTACGTGGCATACATGTGTCACTTTTTTATTTGATGCGTGGTTAATGCATCAAATAAAAAAGCGACACATGTATGCTACACATGAAGACTACCGGTAGTCTTCACTATGAATATTATTACTCAGTATATTTTTACTTGTAATGTAAGGTCTTTCAATATCATTCACAATTGAGATAAATGTAAAATTTTTCCAACCACGTTATATAAATTTTAGATTAGGTATTTCCAAGACTAATTTTCACTACTTGCACAAATGGTCCCCAGTTCTATTGTCCAAATCTAAGCACGACAATAACCAGTGAACCAAAATTTTAATGAGTGAAGTTTCAATTTCTTGGTCCTTCATATTTAACGATGGTTAAATACAATATTTTTAAAAGGTCATTTAATATCATTACATAACTGGGACAAATGTAATTTTTTTCCTACCACATTTTTATATCGAAGAGTATCCCATATTATTTAAATTAAATTTGATATTTCCTACACTCATTTGTCCTAAAGATCCCCAAGTCTTCTGTGCAAATCTAAACACGACAATAACGAGTGAATCAAAATTGTCATTACCTATTAGCAGACAAGGTACCGTAAATGCTTTAAAAGCTTACAAACCACGTCTTTATATCAATGAGTGCCACATGTTATCTAAAATTTGGATGAGATATTTCCTAGACAAATTTGAACTAATCGTAGAAATGGTCCCGACGTATTGAGAATATGTGAATTCAAGACTATCATTTTAATCACGACACTTATACTTTCAGTCACTTGCTGTCCAATTTCACCATAAAAAATGGTCGTTCATTATTTACTTATAATTAAATGTAAGAAAATAAAGAAACAACATAAATATTTTTTCCTTCATCTAAAATAACAAAATGATAAAAGGAAAAGGAATTCTTCATCTTTCTAAAACAATTGCAACCGAAATGCAGAACCATAACCCTCTCTCTCGCTTGAACTATCATCTCTTGCCATATTTCCCGGCTCTATATTCTCAAAACACTAATTCCACTTGGCCATTTCCCCAAAACCCCAAACCTTATTGATCAATTTTCAATGTAGTAGAGTGGTTGCCCTGTCCACAAGTAAATCAATCATCTGAACATCTACAAAGAAATAGCATCAAATTTACATAGTAGAATAAGCTGGGCTATAAGCAAAAACTCTTAAAACTAGAGAACTGTATCAAAATCGCTTTTGAAATCATTGGTTTGGTGTTGCATCTGCCCATAAACGTAAATGATTTAAATGATATGGTTTGGATTTTGATAATTTAATTGTAGTTGGAAATTGAACATGATAGATTAAAAAATTTAAATAAAGTGAATATATATATTAATTTTTTTTTTTTTCAAAATTGGTCTAAATTTAACATGGATCCGACCACAAATTACCATCTTAACCTCCAAAAAAATATGAATGATAAAATTTTAATTTAGGTATAGGTAACTTTTCAGTTGTCACTTACCAACTACCCAAATTTCATAAACCAATCAATCCTTCATGATTGATAGTTCATACTTTAGACTCCAAACCCTCTTTACGCTGCAAATGGTGAGAGCTAAAAAGCTCTGTAATATCATCGATTAATTGATATTTCTTAAAAGTGAACCGAAAGAAAAAGTAATTCGAAAAAGCAAGGTTTAAAACGTAATAAAACCATTAAGCTTAGGTTTGATGATTTTTCAAGGACAATTATATTACTACCACGAATTTTGTTGGTTACACCACAATTTTAAGATTATTTTTATTTACTTAAATAGCCTTCAAAAAAATTACATAAATGGCCTTTTAATAAATTTATCACATAAAATAATTTATTGTTACACCACAACTATAAACCTAATTTCATTTTTCATTTTCCTCAATAGTCATGCCAGAACTCTTTTGTCGATGGCTTTTGTGCTCTTCCAAGATGGGAAATAATTTTATTTTGAGTCTCACTTTGTACACGTTTTGGTCTGTGATGAGTGTGTTATACTCATGAGTTTTACTCCATTTCGAACTTAATTAAGAGCTAGATATTATGAGTAGTGAACTTTTTAAATATGTTAATTAGTGTTGTTTTGTAAAAGCGGTGAATGATGCAAATCGGGGAAAGAAAAGAGACAAGGCCATGGACATGGACATGGTAACAAAAAGGGTAAAATAGTCAAATTGGAATATCGAGCGAAGAAGTGTGGGGCCAAAGCCCACAAAGTAGAACATATGAGAGGTATGGTGCCGAGGCGCCACATAGCAGAAGAAGACAGAGTTGTGGCGTTGTGGTGTCACATGATTTCTAGACGCGGCGTCGCACGACGTTGTCGCCTGGGGATGTTGGGAATTATTTTTTGGGCCAAGTTTTGAGCCGACAAGAAACCCTATATTCATACAACCGTAGGAAGGAGTGTAAAGGGATGTGGCTTGGCACTTTTGAGGAGGCTACAGATTGAGATAAAGAGACTACAACGAGAGATTGAAGAACGCAATTCAAGGGAGGAAAACATCGAGAAATTCACATTTTGAAGCATTGATTGGAAGATGAAGAACATCTTGGAATAAGCTTTATTTCTTTTTCTACATCTATATTCAAAATTCTGTGATGTATTTAATGACAACTTCTTTTTTTCTTCATTTATTATGAGTAGCTAATTTCATATTAGGGTGAACAATGTAATCTATTTGATACCCTTTATGTCTTTTATACAAGATTTTTGTGATTTTATCATACATGTGTTTATTTTGCATCATCCAAGTTGATAAATGGGACGCATCATCCTCCACACTGACCTTCTAAATATTATTTGTATTGAATAGATATAATACATATACTAAATGATTGCATGATGTTCGCTACCAGAAATTTGTGAAATTATAACTTAAATTTTAAATTGTGAGCATAATTTTTAGATTATACAATGAAGATGGTGTGTCTTGTTAATGCTAATGATCCTAAATGTCAACATTTTATTGTATTAGCTGAGATGTCGATAAATGAATTAACATTATTGCTTGTTAAATGCCTTCTTATGGTCACAACCTAATTCTTCATCAGATTATTTGATAGTGCAATTAATCCACCATGATACACTGAGATGAAAAGTAAAGAATGCCGGGCATAAATGCTTAGTTTAAACCTTTATCCTAAATAGGTGATATTTTATAACGCAGTAAAACTGATTGTCAATTTGATAGGATAACTCTATCATCATTAGGGAAGGAATTAAAAAACTGAAAATAATGCACAAATACATCATTATCTAAATCAACGCAAAAGATAATTTAAACCAAAGGTTCGAAAGATTATTTATTTAGATGCATTTACTGACCAAAGAGATCCATAATATTTCACACCCTAATTTTAAATGCTCCTGCTGGAATTGATGTCCTAGTAGGACAATTTGTTAGGATAATATTTGATATATATATATGGCACGCCTGAAGAGTGATGGTATTCGATTTTAATACAAAAATCTTTAAATGAAAATGGAGCAATTAACAAAGATGATCTCATTAAGGAGGCATATAGTCTTGCTGAAAATTTAGTCATAACAAATTATAAGACCCTAGAATTGGTTGAGGTACCTTCTACGTTGAAAATTGAGATATCTCAGTAAGTTATGTAATTATAGAAAAGAATATAATTGAAAAAGAAAAAGTTGTCGACAACCCTTTTGTACATGATGTACTGCACCATATAGCGAGGAATAGAAATAAATGTGTCAAAATATATCGATTGAAATAATTGGCGAAATAAAAGGGACGCAATTCTGAAATAAATGTACTAGAGAAATTTGAAATTTCTGGACCTACAATTCGATATACTTGTGCGAAAAGGAAATGAAAAAAATGAAGTCGTAATATGTAATGCATGAGTCTTAATATAATGAATTTTACAAAGATGGTGATGGATGAAATCACAAGTCCACATCATGCTATATTGACAATGCATGAAATTTGATATACATAATAGTCATCTCATCGGCATGATTATTAAGGTTATTCATGAATGATTTAATATGTTTGAGGCATAATTTAAGTGATATTATCACGAGGGGAGTAAATATGATTGTACTATTTTTTTCTTGAACAATATTTTGTTCCAATGCACTTTTCTAACAAGATTTTTAATGAGACAACTTTTGTAGTGTACTTAAAAGAATAATATACTCTTTTTCCTTCATTAGGATTTCTCACATAGTTTTTCCCAATGAGATTTTAACGAGGTATATTCTTTGTGTAATGAAAGTCCATAACATACAAAATATTTACTATCAAAATAATACTCTTATGTATGAGACTCCCCGAAGAGATCCATAAGAGTTATTTTCGGATTATCATTTTATACAGTCATCAAAGGTTAATAAATATCTTGTACGAAGACGGTGTGATTTGAAGACATTGACGTACAAGTAAATGATGAATTGATACAAGAATTGAAATCAGGGAAAGCAGCTATTTTTTCCTACAATCAAGTTTTGTCCCACTATATTTTCTTGATACCTTTTTAACAAGGCAGATATTTGTAATGCGTTATTCAAGGTAGAGTGTTGTAAATGATAAATTTATTAGTGAACCATTGCAGTCCTAAAAAAAATTACTATTGTATTCCTAATTATTCCCTGGGCTTTGGATCTTAATATAATACACACAATTCTATTAACTTTACTATTTTTTTTCTATTTTCTCTCTATCTTATAACATTTCTAGATTAATCTACTAATGAATTAATATGATTTTAAACTAAATATGTGTTGAAATTTCGAGTCCGCCAATTATTATCAAATTTTCAATTCTCGGCCTATGTAATTTATTGTCATTTTTGTATACATGGCAATCAATAATCTAATTTGATTTAACTACATTTCTTGAGGTAAATTAAACTTATTCTTAGCAAGACCCAATCATATTTCTACTCCGGATTTATATGTAAATTAAGACTTTCAGTTACACGATTATCTAGGTGATTACATACATCGTACATCTTATTCCTAATATTTATTTTCTGTATGCTTATCTTGCAAAGTTTAATTTATTATGAACTTCCCAACATTATAACAAGTAACTAATTACTTAATGGTGGCCAATGAATTAAATAATGCAATAAAGCATGCGGAACACAAATTTGCTAAACTACTTTGTCTTTGAATTTAAAATAAATAATAATAATATTCGTTTTCATCCCTATACAAAAGAAACTTTCCTAACATATTTCTAAAGATAAAACAACAAAAGAATTGGAAAATCATCACCTGGAAACTATACATACAAGAAGGAGATGTTATTTGTTCTTGATATTTCTTGATTCAATCCATGTTGTAATTTGTTATCCTCTCCCACTTATGATAAATTTACATTTTGTTCTTAAAAAAATTATAATATGACTTAATATGAGAGGTGAGAGAGATTCCCCAAATGTTCATCCATATTTCCTTCTTATATCAACCAGAATTTAAGTTAAAATCATGAGAAAATTGATTTTCAAAGGAGTTCCAATCACATAAAGAAAGTGTCTAGCCTATCTCCCTAAAAGTGGCCCATGCATGCCATTGCATTCAGATGGCAATAGAAAATGGCCTTGGGGTTCTCATAAATCATATGAAATGTTGAAAAGCTAATAAAATATGTGGTTAAAAAGTTGTAAATTATATGAAATGCATGTTTATAATTAATTGTTGATTTTGACATATATTTTAGTTTTCTTTTCATGTTGGACTAAACATGGATTAAATTAGTTGGAAGATATGAATTTGATAAAAACTAAAAGAAGACAACAAAATATACAACATAACACTTGTAATTAAAGATGATTACATTTCCACAATTTAGTCTCCAAGCAAAGACTACAGTTTATTTAATGAAAACCAGTTTAATGCAGTCTCCAAGACGAGATCTACAGTTTATTCAACTCAACCAGCTTCATATATAGATAAGTAATTTATTCTCCAGCTGTTTCAGCAATGCGTCAAGCGATTACTACCTCCTTGATGAAAGGCTTTTTGTCTTTTGCACCAACCATCACCTCCTCAGTAATTTCTGCAATTCATGAGGGGAAAATTTAGTGCAAACATAAGGAAGCTTTTTGTCTTGCCATATTCAATCTGCAAGTCAACATATTATTAAGTTTATTGTTTATGTACGTGGGCAAATTTATGCGCGTATACACTGGTCGTTAAAAAATAAGCAGCATCCTGGCAAACCCAGAAGCGAGCAGTGTTGTTTACAAAGATCCACGTCACAACGTCGAATTTGAGCACCCACCACAAGAGGACCACTCATAGTACGTGGGCAACGTGCGGCGCAACGACACAGGCGAGATGGTCCTGGGCAGCATGCTGGTTTACCCAGAAGGGAGCAATATTTTTGACAAAGATCCCAGTTACAACTTGTAGCATCCACCACAAGAGGACCACTCATATCTGCTTAGAACAAGAAACAAACACGGATTAATACATAATACACTCCAAAGTAAACAAATAAGAATGTTTTTCTATGAAATTAAAGTTGTTCTGGTTATTTCATATTTGGTAATATTGAGACTCGAACCTGTGATCTATGATGTGCTCCCAAAATTGGCTTAAAATCGTGCTTCTGCTGGATGTGTTTTAAATTGTTGCACTTATTATGAGATGGTAACACGTGGGCTATTTCTGACCCTTAAATTGATGCCTTGGTGATGTGTGATATATATACCTAAACAGTGGAAGATATTTTCATTCTCTCTTCGCTTCCTGAGTTTTCGTCTATTCTGGTTCTTCTGGGAGTTCCTTTTCTTTTAGATTAGGGTTTGAGTACTTCGTGTTCTTCATCTCTCATGATGAACCTGTAATACTGAGATCATACTAGTTATAGCCTCTGTGTAATCTGTTATTTTGTGCGATTGCTGTAAGATAGAGTTTTCTTGTAATCGCGATTTCAACCGGCTATTTGTGAGGTTTCTTTGTGATTCCTCTTAGATCTGTAGTCCTGTGAGAAAGAGATAAGTGTCTTGTGCCTTTCTCTTGTATTTGGAAGAACTAATTGTAACTTGTTGCCATTTTGTTCTCATGATGAACCTGTAATACTAAGATCATACTATTTATAGCCTCTGTAATATGTTATTTTGTGCGATTGCTGTGAGATTAGGGTTTTCTTGTAATCGCGGTTTCAGCTGGCTATTTGTGAGGTTTCTTTGCGATTCCTCTTAGATCTGCAGTCCTGTGAGAAAGAGATAAATGTTTTGTGCCTTTCTCTTGTATTTGGAAGAACTATTTGTAACTTGTTGCCATTTTGGGCTTATTAGTGCAACTGAGCAAATATCCATTATTTAGATGCTCAACGAGGGATGTAGGCGTTAGATTTGGTCGCCGAACCTCTGGGGCTTAGGCCGAAACAATTCTTTGTGTTCAATCTTTACTTTTCTGCAAAGTTTATTTCTTTACTCGTTGGTATCTTGTTTTAATATTGTGTGTTTGGGCCTTTTCAGTGGTATCAAAGCTTTAACTGAGAGCAAGATACCTGGATCTTTGTAGAAAGAGTTCGATCTGTTGCAGATCACAATCTTTGGAACTGCTGATAAGCAAACCTTAAAGATACTGAGTTTCTTAAAGCTCGCTGGGTGAAATCTTTCTAACTTTTGAAAAATTTCTTTTTTCAAATTAGGGTTTCTTGATTTGTCCCCTGATTTACTATACACCAAAACCCCCTAGAGACTAATCTTTGTCCAAAGACTCATACGAGGTCTTGGGAATCTGAGATAAATCCAGTACGTGAGTGTATCTGGAGGGTCTTGCAGGAGAAGTCTATGAAACATAGATTTTGTGATCTCTGTTAGTGTCTTTAAATTGTACTTGCTCAGCATGATCCTTGATTGCAATTAAAACGGTGAAGTCTTGTATTACTAAGTGTACTACTGTGATTTCAAGTTGCTGTAATTACTGTGAGTCTTTGACCGTGCCTTACTAAAATCTAAACACCTATTTGTGTATCATCTTATTAATTTATAATGGCTACAGCCAATTTTGAAGTTCCACAATTTGATGTTAGATGTGATTTTTAATATGTCGTGTCAAAAGATGAAGGCAATTTCAATGCAAATGAGAGTTTCTAGAGCCCTTGATAATAGTTGGCCTTTAGATTTGCTTCCTGCTAAGAGAACTGAACTTGAAGAGGTTGCATAGAGTACTGTTTTCTTGTACTTGTCTGATAATGTTGTGAGAGAAATTAGTAAAACCAAGACTGCTTTTGAACTTTGGGCCAAATTGCATGCTAAATATGAGACTAAGACCATTCTTAATAAATGTTTTTTGCTTAAACAATTCTTTTCTTTTAAAATGGACCCTTCTGTTGATTTGGATGAAAACTTGAATAAATTTACCAAGTTGACCCAAGACTTAGCCAAGTGTGATGAAAAACTTTCAAAAGATCAATTGACTGTAGTCCCGTTGAACTCCATTAGTGACAAATATAGAGATATCAAAGTTGCTCTTGAATATGGTAGGGATCAGATTACTACTGATGAAATCATTAGTGCCTTAAGAAATAAAGATCTTGAAATTAAATATGAGACAAAAATTCATAATGGAGAGAACCTACTTGCTAAGGGAAAAGGGTTTGGTATAGCCTAATTTTCACACAAAGTCCTTCAATGAAAACAGGAACAAATGGAATGATAAAAGTAAATCCAAGAATAAGGCAAAATGCAAGAAATGTTATCACTGTAGTAAAATGGGCAATTTTATTAAAGATTGTTATAAGAAAAAGAATGAATCAAAATTCAAGGTTTCTGATGATGGGAATGTTGCTATAGTCTGCAATAATAATAATATTGAAGATGGTTTGGTCCTTGTAAATAATGAAAAGAAACTAAGTGAAGAGTGGATACTTGATTCAGGCTGTTCTTTTCATATGTGTTATAATAAAAATTGTTTTCTTGATTTTGAAACAACAAGTGGGGGGCAAGTAATAATGGGGAACAATATGACTTGTAAAATTAAAGGAATAAGAACTGTTAAACTACTCATAGAAAATGAAAATGTTCTATTCCTGAAAGATACAAGATATGAACCTGAATTAGAGAGAAACCTGGTGTCTCTAGGCATGTTGGATGATATGGAGTTTGACATAAAATTGGGTCAATGATATATTAAAATTCTTAGGGGACCCGACTTGGTCATTAGCACCCCTAAAAGACATGGTCTTTATTTTTTAAATGCTAAACCTTTACTTGGCTTAACTGCTACTGTTTTATCTGACACCTTTACTCTAGCAAAATTGTGGCATGAAAGACTTGGCCATATTGGCAACAAAAGTCTGATATCTTTACAAAATAAAGGAGTTTTTGGAAAATAAAACCTTGGTGATTATGGCTCATGTGAACAGTGTGTTATTGGCAAACAAGTTAAGTTACATTTCTTACTTTGAATTCATAAATCCAAACAAAAACTTGAATATTTGCATGCTGATTTGTGGGGGTCCTGTCTCAGTGACTACCTTAACTGGCTTTAGATATTATCTTTTGATCATTGATGATTTTTCTAGAAAAATCTGGGTTTTCTTATTAAAATCAAAAGATGAAATATTTTCTGCTTTCAAGGATTGGAAAACACAAATTGAGAACCAAACTGATCATAAGATAAAGATTTTAAGAACAGATAATGGTTTGTAATTCTGCAATTATGAATTTAATAATTTTTGCAAGGAACATGGCATTTTGAGACATAGAACAGTTGTTTATACTCCTCAACAAAATAGCATCGCTGAAAGAATGAATAGAACTTTATTAAACAAAGTAAGATGCATGCTTTTGAGTTCTGGTTTACCTAAACTGTTTTGGGGTGAAGCTGTAAAAACTGCTGTTGATCTTGTAAATAGAACCCCTACTAGTTCTTTTAATTTTGAAGTTCTTGAAACTGTTTGGTCTGAAAATTCTGTTAACTATTCTCATCTGAAAATATTTGGCTGTGTTGCATATGCTCATCAAAATATTGATAAATTAGAACCTAGATCACTTAAATGTGTTTTCTTGGGTTATGGGGAAAATGTTAAAGGTTATAGACCATGGATTAAAAATGAAAAATGCTATAGGGTGATTGTTAGAAGAGATGTTATCTTCAATGAGTCTATTATGCCATGCTTAGAAGAAAGAGAAAATAACTTGATTGATAAAGATGTTCAATTTGAGGTGGAGCCTTCTTTAATTGAAAATAAAATACCTGCTTTTGTTGTTGATGAATCTGATCTTGATGAAAATGATATTCCTGCTAAAACTGACAATATTTCTAAAATTGGAGATCAATCCGATTCTGCCCTTTTGGCTCTTGATGAATATCAACTCATAAGAGATAGAGAAAGGAGGTAGATCAGACCTCCTGCTAGGTTTGATAATGATGATTTTGTTTCATTATTTACTGTTCTAGATCAACTTGAGAATGAACTAAACTCCTATGATGATGCCATAAACTGTAAAGATTCTGTATGTTGGGAAGCTGCTATGGATAATGAAATGAGTTCAATCCTTAAAAATAAGACCTTGAAATTGGTTAAAAGACCTAAAAACCAAAAACTTATTGATTGCTAGTGGATTTATAAGATAAAGGAAGGTGAAGGGGGGAATAAAAATATTAGATATAAAGCTAGATTGGTAGCTAAAGGGTTCACCCAAAAGGAAGGTGTTGACTATATTGAAATTTTTTCCCCTGTTGTTAAATATACCACCATAAGATGTATACTTGCTCTTGTTGTTCAATTTAAATGGGAACTTGACCAATTAGATGTTAAAACTGCTTTTCTCTATGGTGATTTAGATGAAAAATATCTACACGAGACAACATGTTGGTTTTATTAAAGATAACCCTGAAAATATTGTATGTCTGTTAAAGAAATATCTTTATGGTCTTAAACAATCCCCGAGACAATGGTATAAAACGTTAGATACCTTTGTTTTGAAACATGATTTTCAAAGAAGCAATTATGATGTTTATCTCTACTATAAAGGTAAAGGAGGTAAAATCTCTTTGTACTTACTTCTCTATGTTGATGACATGTTACTTGCTAGTTGTAATAAATCTGAAATTGATGATGTCAAAAGGAAGTTGAAATTTGAATTTGATATGAAAGATTTTGGCTCAGCCAAGAAGATCCTTGGTATGCAGATTTTAAGAAATAGAGATAATGACATGTAATTTTTGCATCAACATGATTATATGTTTGAAAAGATTTAATATGTTTGACTATAAACCTGTTACCTTACATCTTTCAAATCATTTCAAACTTTCAACTGAATGTTGTCCTAAAACTAATAAAGAGTTTGATAGAATGTCCAAAATTCCATATGCAAACGTTATTGGATCTATTATGTATCTAATGGTAAGTACAACACCTGACCTTGCTCAGAGTATTAGTATACTTAGTAGATTTATGGGTAATTCAGGTTAAGAACACTGGAATGCTTTAAACTGACTTTTAAGATACTTGAAAGGTACTTTA
>CAIGRP010095744.1:0-21447 GCA_903798385.1 Fraxinus cuspidata | reverse complement strand
AGATTGATAATGAGGTGATATTACAAAGATATCAAAGTATAAAAATTTGTAAAGAACAATTGTAAGGTATTTCATCTTAGTATAATGCTTGTGTTATAATTTTATTTTATTTTACTTTTACTAATAACACCCGGACTGAAAAAATTTCCTAAGTCCCCCCCCTTTGCATGTAATAATTTTCTATAGTCAAATTATTTGACATGACTATTAATGTTTTGTTGAAAGATTTAATATGTATGAAGCATATAATTCAAGCAATATTATCATGAGGGAAAGTGAATACACATTGTACTCTTTTTTCCTTGACCGAGGTTTTGTCCCATTGGATTTTCCTGATAAGGTTTTTAATGAGACAATTGTTGTAGCGTACTTAAAAGAATAAATGTACTATTTTTTCTTTATTATGATTCTTTCATCTGATTTTTCCTAATAAGATTTTAACGAGACATATTTTTTGTATAATGAATATCTATAACATATAAGACATTTACCTTAAAAATCTCCTATATGTACAAGATTCCTAGAGAGATTAACAAGAGCTGTTTTTTGAATCATGTTACTACATTCATCATAGATTAATAAACATATAGTATGAAGGCAGTGTTATTTGAAAATTATACAAGACAACATGAGACATATTTCACCATAAATTGTAATATTGAAGATATTGAAATTCAAGACAATGATGAATTGATACAATAACTGAAATCGTAGGGAGCAGCTGTACTCTTTTTCCCTCGATCAAGTCTTGTCCTAATGGCTTTTCTTGACATGTTTTTGACGAGACGGATATTTTATAATCTGTCATTCAAGGGAGAGTGTTGTAAATGTAAGTTTATTAGCGAATGATATCATTGTATCCATAATTCTTTCATATAAATATGTGGCTTTAGTTTTCATTATAATACAAACAAGTTAATGGGCTTCCCTCTTTTGTTCTCTATTTTTCATCTCTAGTTTGTAACACTTTTTGTTATATTATGATGTCCTTATTTGGTTTAGATAAAAATAATTTTTTTTAGTATGTTTTAGTAAAAGTTCATGAAATGTATGATTGAAAAACTATGAATATCATGAAATATATTATTAGAATTAATTGTTGACTTTAACTTCAATTGTATTATTTTTTTAACGAAACCAAATAGGGACTAAACAAGAAAACTAAGGGTGCATTTTTTTTGGTATTTTCAACCTATTTACAGTTTGCAAGACACCTAAAACGTGTTTGGTATGGTATTTTTGAAAATGCATTTTAGAAAACAAATTTAAACTTATAATATAAAATTCAAAATGCATTTGACATTTTGAGTGTTTTCATTAAAATTTTTGAAATTATTCAAAATATGAAAACTAAGCGTTTAAATAAAATTTTATTTAATTTTAAAAATTAAATTTTAAAAAATATAATTTATTCTAACAAATAAAATTTTAAAATATAAAAAGATAAATTCGATAAATTCTAAAATTTTGAAAAATAAAACTCTAAATAAACTAAAGTTTTTTTTTAAAAAAATAAAATTTTAAAAAATATAGAACGAAAGTACTGAAAAAACTAAATTATAAAAATAATCAAGCTCTTAACGATTATTTACATAAAAATTATAAAAATATTTAAATGAAGACAAATAAAAATATTCTCAGTCCACATAATTATTTTTTTCAAAATTTTTAGTAAACGTATATTCTAATTTTTTGTTTTGAAAAATAATTTTTTGAAATGACAAACCAACCTACCTTAGAGAATTTTTTTTTTAAAAAAAAAGGCAATGGCTGAGATGATTGCATTTAATGCACAAGAAAGCCGTGGCAATCGATCAACAAGCTGCCAATAGAGAAAGTGGGCTAGTGATAGAGCCTTATAATTATTCCAAAAGAGAAAAAGAAAAAGTCAGAAAAAATTTAATATGGAAGATTTAAGCCACATAATTATTTGACGATGATATCACCAAGTTCAATCTCCTTCATTCAATTATATTCTCACTATTTTTCAATAGTTTTATTCTTCGATTCGATTATTTCAAAGTGATTATTAGTCCATTTTACCTGTCTCTTTCATTTAACAATGAACTAAAAAATAATATTTTAAATTTCTTTTTCAACTTGTAAATGCTTATCTACCTTGATTTAAAATTTTGAAAGAGAACTAAACATAATAATCGATGAATTGGATTATGTTACTCATTACTCTATCATTGAACCTCAAACTCTAATACCAATTGGGTAGAGTATTGTCGCCACTTTGTCAACAGTTATAGCTCATGACGGCAATGTAATTCATCATATATCTTCCTAAATCAAACTCGGGGTATGCATCCTAATTCAAGTCCATCAAGCCATGTACTAGAGGAAGAAATGTCAAGTTGTAAAGAGACTATAAAGGATTTCAAGATTACAATTCTCGATACTTGAAGTAAACATGAGACTCAACTTAAGATTTTGATGTACTAACATCACATGAAAATATTCACCGAGTGTGATTTATTGAAGTGTTTAATGAGCCACTACCACAAAGTGTTAAATTATTCTCTTCGTCTTCGCATGTTCTTAAAATAATATTGACTATTAGTTAGTTCGAGCAGTAAGCTCGTACCTTATAGACTTGGGGCTCGTAACTATATGAGCCTAACTCAGATACGTTATCTTCAATCAAGAAGGCTTGATCGGAGTTAGTGCTATACTCCTCGACTTCTCGAGCACCCACTGGTGTCCTAAAAATAAAGCAGTGAGTATCAATAATTCAATTTCTGCAGTGGGCTGTGTAAATTATTCGTTTTAAGTCAATATTTACTGCTGTGGTTTTTCCCGAACTAAACAGACAAGAAGCATATGTGTTAATCACGCTTTCGTTGTTTCAAATAGCAGACAAAACACTGACATCATATGTATGGGTTCAAACAAACATGAACACGCGTTTTCATTTTTACCCAAAGATTCTTCGAGGATTAGACCACATTTAATTATTAAAAATCAATTACTAAGATTAACAAATCATTTTACACGTGAAGCTAAAAGCAACACAATTAAAGTATGGAAATAGAAAATGAAAAATTGCACTATTGGTTCCCCAGCCTCTTACACTTGTAGTAAGATATTCCTCAACTTTTAAAAAGAAGCAAGTCGCCATTCACTTTATTACAATTACTCGACTAGTCTTCAGTCTCTAAAGATTGGAATGGTTAAAGTATTCATTAAATCATTAGATAACACTCACATAAACATGTCGTGTTGATAAGGTCTAAGCACAAATGGTTGTCATTTTCCTTGGCACCCCTTTCCTAAGGACTTGGACTTGACTCGCCAGAAAAAACACTCCTCCAAAATACAACGTGAATTGGGTAGTCACTGTACTTTGAAGTTTGGACGTTTCCCTTTGTTTACCTCTGTAAGAGGTTCGTTATAAGTTGCTTTTCCTTTTGCAAGTGAGAAAGAAGAGATTCCCCCTAACATGAGGTTTCTGTCGAAATACAAAACATTAAGGAATCAACATCAATGAGCGAAACAATCTATCTTTGACCAACCACAAAAGTTGAGAATTCAATTGTTTAAGAACCAATTCGAGTTGAAAGCAAATTCAAAACTTCGTGAGGATGAATATATGAGCATTAGGTGACGATTTAATAGACTTTAACATGGTTTTCGTCATCAAGAACTTATTGTGTAAGAAAAATGAAATATTAAAAATTAATTTGTTCATTTTTAAAAGTTTGAGACTTGTTATTAGTGCAAATTTGGTACACTGTATTGGATCGGAGAAAGGACAAGGAAATCTCCAATGCATTATATGGATTAGTCTATTTGGTAAACAAAAAGAGAAAACAATAATAAATATGAGAGAGAAAAATAAGAACACATGAGAGATAGAGGAGGGAGAGTTTAAATATTGCCGACTCAACCGTTTAATAGAATTTCTATATCTATACGAATCTTTACAATATCTATTTTTCTTGTCACGCCAATTAGATAGAGTCTCGCTTAGATTCCATTGAAGAGGAATTTCGGTAGATATCGTTTATTTTTTGCTTATAAGGAAATTTTTTATACAATTCGCATTAGCATTGGAGGCTTATATATGATAGGGTTATGGGGATAATATTAAGGTAGATAATGTGGTATTGCTTTGATACAAAGTTTTGTGCTGAAACATATTTGAAGATAGTATAATTAACGAAAGATTATAAAATAAAAAAATATGACAATATTTTTTACTTATAATAAGGTTTTATAATTTATTAATTGAACTTTTTTATTCTAATTTCACTTATAAGTGATTTTTTAATTATAAGTCATTTTTAACATGCATGTGAATATTTTGAAATTAAACATAATTTTTTTACATGTAAGTGAATTTTTTAACTTGAATATAATTTTTTTTAACTATATGTATAAGTAAATTTTTTACTTCTACTAACTTTTATAGTTATAAGTAATTTTTACTTTTAAGTACTTTGTCTAAACATACGTTAATTTTTACGTATAAGTGGTTTTTTGTCTTACTACTGATTTTTTATTTATAGGTAATTTTTTTAGTTATAACTAATATATTTTTACTTATAAGCCAATTTTCATTAAAATTGATTATTTTTCTTAGAAGTTATTTTATACTTGTATGTGAGGTTTTTAGTTAAATACGTTTTATTTAACATTCAAATTTTTATGTATAAGTGATTTTTCGTCTCATAATCAAAATTTTAGTAATAACTAATATGTTTAATTATAAGTCAATTTTTAGAAATATGGTGTGTTTGAGCCACATTATTTTGGAAGAATGTATTCTGAAATAGTAAATTGATTGAGAATGTGTGGTTGAAAAAAGAATGAAATGTTGTTGATGTGATGAAAAATATTAATTTATTGAAAAATGTGTAGTTGAAAATGAGTAGGAAAATGAGAATGAAAAAAATAATATGTACGAAACAGGTATATGTTTTATTTATATGCAATTTTTATTTGAAACAAATGTTTTTTTTTCCCTATCATAAGTGATTTTTATACATAAGTAAAGTTTTTTCTTATAATTGAATTTTTAAGTTCATCTATAAGTAAACTTTCTAAAATGTTTTCCGTTTTATTTTTCACTTCAGTTACTAGTAACAAATAAAACCACATTAGTGTACGAAAACGCACCTCTGGAGTATAGGTTGGGGACAAATAGTGCAATTTTGCATTAAAAAGTGTTTAGCCGAGCCGAGCTGAGCCGGTAGGATAAGCTAGATTGACTTGTGCTACAAGATTGTCCGTGTATCGGGAAGATAAAGCCGGACAGATATATTTGTATTCATCAAACGATCAATTTAATTAATCACATTTTTAATCGCATCACGCCTTGCGTCATGCCCATGTCATGCAAGTGTCAAGATGATGTCATGCAACTTTTTGGGTTGCCAATTTTTTCTTCTTACAAAAAGAAAGGCACTGGCTTTTTCTCACGCCTATCTATTCTATCCCTATCTGTAATTCAATAATTTTCAGCCGTTGATTTCTAGACTCGCCTATCAAAAATTTTGACCCCATTATTCGTCCTGATTTTCTGAAATAATTTTTTTGAAGTGGATGATTCTACCCTCAAAATTATTGATTACTGCGTTTCTATAATTCTATTCGAGAAAGATAACTAGTAACTTTTGGACAATCTTCATCGAAAATAGTAATAGAGATTACGAAATGTGTAACAATAATGAATAATAATTTTGAATTTGTAGTTGAAAATAAAATTCGTCCGAGGCCCCGTTTAAGTCACATTATTTTTTCATTTCATCCTTCTACTCATTTCCAATTACACATTTTTCAATAAAATAATATTTTAAATCACATCAATAATTTTTCCTTCTTTTTCAACCACATATTCCCCTTCACATCAAACAAAAAAAAAATCATTTTTGAGGAAAAAATGTGCACCAAACGGGGGCTGAATAGTAAACGTAACTTTTAAATTTACTAAAATTAAAAACATGTTGGAAATGAGGGTGTGCCTATTGTCTCCATTTGGGAATATGACCTTATAGCATCTTCATAAAAGTTTTCTTAAAGTGAGGCCCAAATAAATTTGGTTTTGAGGTAAATTTCTGACCTAGTATTGGATGATAAAGGGTGATTGCAACTTTTCCATCATCTATAGCTTTTAAGCAATGTAGTTGCGTCTCCTTATATCAGTTGGTATCAAAGTTAAAGGTGGCATATTTACGCCAATGCTAAAACATTTTCAGGGGACGTGTATATTATAGAACCATGCTTGAAATGAGGGTGGATCTATTGTCGCTATAATATGAATGATCTAATAGCACCTTCGTAAAGTGTCCTACGAAGAGAGGCCCAAGCAAAGTGAATTTGGGATGAATTCCCAAATCTGATATCGAGTGATATATGGTAAATTGTAACCATCGAGTTTCAATCCACCTTGTATCAATATAACATAGCTTTTGTAAGGTAAAATTGTAATAGATAAAATGGAACGAGTATAAGAAGAGAGACTCGCATCTTTTTGCATAGCCAGATAAATTTCCACTTAAAAACTTGAAATAGACAAAGGTTTTACATGGTTGTTGCAAATTTTGAAATCTCTTCAGTCAACGCGTTGTTGGGGGTGTTGAAATGGGGGTGTTGAATATTTCACCATCAATCTTGGCACTTGATGGGCTCAATTTATCTCTATTTGTGTCAAGTATCTTGATGGGGTAGTCTTTACGGCTCTCTGTTTTAAGTTCAACTACTTTAAATCGATTTATTAACTTTGACCTCCGTTCTTTCATTACAAATTCAATAAAAGTGATTTCATGTATGCAGAAACTTGCTTGCTTCTATTCTTGGAAAATCTCTGATAATAATATGAATTGTACTAAAAAGTTTTGCTACATAAGTTAAATTTCACAATGTCAACAAAAGTTCTTCTAAAAAAAATGTGCTAAATGGCACGGAACATCCCTATCTTTTGATATCATTTTACAAAACGTTCGCACATTTCATTTTTTGGCATTTTCATCCCATCTTCCACCTTTCATTGCGCAAAATGTCTTTTTTATTCTTTTTTTCAATAAAAACGATTTTTACCCTCATATTCAAATAAAACAAATGGTGGTACTATGTGGATCTATATGTGGCAGCTTGGTGGGGTTGTGAAAGTGGTGGTAGTGGAGAATTTAAAATTTATCTATAATATTTTGGAAATATTAGGATTATGGTTGCAATTAGTTGTTCATTTTTTCTTTTTTTTTTTGTTTCATTTGAATAGAAGAGTAAAATCGTCATTTTATTAGAAAAATAGTTAAAAATGACCTTTTGCGCAATGAAAAGTTGAAGGTAGGGGTGAAAATGTCAAAAAATGAAAGATATGGACGTTTTGCACAACAACATTGAAAGGTAAGAACATTTTGTGTTATTTACCCAAAAAATTTGTATCTAGGATTATGTTGAACAACGTGACAAGAAAGAGTATACATTGTGAAAATGTGAACTTTTATAGTTGTAGTGAGTTACCATAATTTAATATTCATTTATCTTTCTTTCACTTGTTTCTTACTTTTTTTTCCTCTACTATTTATCATTATTTTCTCATATTAAATACATAAATGAACAAAATTCAAGTTATAAACGAAACTAAATGAAGATAAAATTCAAACTAAACCATCCATTTGAAGATGCTCTTACCCTCCCATGTAACAAGATTTCAACATTAAAAAAAAAGTTATATTATTTAAAAATAAATATTATTAATCGTATTACCACTAGTTTAGGTTACTTTGAGCTCCATGATACATTATCCAATTGGTAATGATAAATTAAGAGACTCAAATCACGATTTTTCCTAAACTAGTGATAATATGGCAAATATCATTATCAGAAAAAGAAAATGTTAAATTTATGATAAGGCTATTAACTTCAATTTGTCATTTCAATGGATTTGACAACAATTTAGCGAAACACATTCTTTAAAATTTATTTTCCTCAAATTCATTTTTAATTATATATTTTATCAATATTTTTAACAATATATTTTCAAAAAGAAATCATATTTTACAAAATTTATTCTAAAAATACGGGACTTGTCACTTGATAATTTTTCATCTTCTGAAATATTACCAAACTTTCCTGTTGACTACTAAATGGATAAACATTAACGAAACCTCAAATTTCTAAATTTTGACTTGAAAAAATTAATTTCTCACCTAAAATTCAAAAAATCTGGCATCGGCTCGAGTCAATGAAAATAGGAGCCGATGGCGATGACTCTACTTGACGGCAAAAGCACAGTTCTGTACTGTACTGTACCATGTAGTTAATTAGAGCAGCACCGGCAAAAATTATACAAACAAACTGTACTTTGATTTCGTCACTCTACTGTCAAAACCCCTAATTAACCATGGTTTATTTAAAGCCGACGCGTGTCCCTATCTACGCGGTTCTTTCTTTCCCACCCACCACCACCACCGCCTTATTTATTCAGCCCCCTACTTCCTCAATTTCTCTACTCTTATCATTTACCATTTTCTCTTCCTTTGCAATGTCGAACCCTGAAACAGTTTGAACTAATTTGATTGATTCGTGTTTATTAGAAAAAATTTGGGTTCGATTTGCTGATTACTTTTGCTTCGGTAGTTTTAAAAATGGTTTTTTCTGAGAATTTATTGGCGATGGAACAACCATGGGGGACGT
This sequence comes from Fraxinus cuspidata, assembly GCA_903798385.1. NCBI lineage: Eukaryota > Viridiplantae > Streptophyta > Magnoliopsida > Lamiales > Oleaceae > Fraxinus > Fraxinus cuspidata. The sequence continues at coordinate 12,801 of CAIGRP010095744.1, read as the reverse complement.
TCTGTCAAACGTTTGCTGATTCTTGGTATTGCGATGTCTTTTCTAAAGAAACGGAAGCCCTAACAAAAGTGTTGCAGAATTCGTACGCAAATCCATCGATTGATAATAATTCCAGTCATGAAATTTCGACGGATACGGTTGAGTCTTTTCTTGTTAGTCCCGAATTGACGCCTGTGCAGACACCCACTGCGGCGAGAGGTTTAGGAAGTGGAGTTCCGGTCTCGAAACGCCGGATTGACGCGCCGACGGGGAAGATAACTAAGCGAAAGTCGCGTGCCTCGAAGGGGGCGGCGGCGACGACGTTCATCACGGCAGATCCGGCGAATTTCCGACAGATGGTGCAGCAGGTGACGGGGGTGAGATTCGGCGGTTTGAAGGGTCAGTTTGAGGCGGCGCGAGTGGTGACGCTGGAGCCTCAAAGAGCTACGAGTCAGTGGAGTCACATGCAGGGTGGTGGATGCTTGCCAACTCTTGACACCTCAGCTTTTTTGCTGGACCAAGTGGGGTCCACTTCATCTCTATCTGTTGAGCTACCGGCCTCCAATGTTCCTCCGTCACCGCCCATATCGGTGGCTGATGGTGGCGGTGGCGGCTTTGAATTTGAGTCCTGCTTTCCAACTCTCGAGTCTTGGAAAGCTGTGTGACCTGAAATTTTTCTTTGTAAAAGGGTGAATCTGTAAATATTTTTACTTTTTTATTTGCCTTTTGTGTCTGTGTGGACGTGGGTAGGGTTGGTCGTTGGCATGTATGGCTGGAGTTTTTTTATTTTTTTTCTTTTAATGATGAGTAATATTATGATAGTATAATTAAACGAAGTGTTTATAAATAATTTAAAATATAAATAAGCCAACTAAATTATCAAACAAATTATTATTATTGGCTAAAAATATTAAAGAGGAAGAGAAATTGTTGGTCCATATATATTTAGAATAAATGGATTGTTGCTAGTTGTAAACTAGATGCCACATATCATATAAACTAGATAATTGAATTGAAAATTACACATTCTTATCATAAAAACATCTTTAACCAAAGAACATTGATCTTAGTCCCGGTTTGATCGATGTTTTTTCAATATTCATTTTTATCCATACATTTTTTAATAAAATAATTTTTTTATCACATTCATTTACATTTTTCTTATTTTTTGTATACATATTTTTCATGAGTATTTAAAATACATTATTTCTTCAATAATGTACATCAAAGTTCAAATGCCCACTTAGAATGATGTTAAAAAGAACAAGAAAAAAAAAGCTCCATCATTTTAGCCCATTTCACTCATTTCTTCCAATTTCATCATTTTGCATCGATTTTTCTCTAAGAAATGAAATATATACTGAATCAAAGCCAAGTCATCAAATTCAAGAACAATTAATTTAATTTAACGGATCAGATAAATGTACAAAATACACTTAGCCTATGTTTGGTGAACATTTTGGGTCCAAGAATGCATTTTTTTTGTTTGATATGATGGGGAATATGTGATTGAAAAAGAAGGAAAAATTATTGATCTGATAAAAAATATTATTTTATTGAAAAATATGATTGAAAATCAGTAGAAAAATGAGAATGAAAAAAATAATGTGACTCAAATAGGGGCTCATCATGAACTACTTTGTCTAGAGCGCATACATCTTTATACATCTTCAATGTTCGATTTATTGTCGTAAGTGCATAAACACGAATAAACATTTTTTCCCCAATTTCATTATACCTTAGGTACTAATTCGAATCCCAAACTTAGTTTAAAGCAGCTCACAAAATTCTTTTTCTATTTATAATTTAAACATTTTACAAACACATCCCAAATATAGTTTTAACAATAAATTGAGCCAGCTCTTCAAGCTATAAAAGGGTCAAATACAAAGCCAACTAAACTATTGTCAACCACCCATCAGTACGGACAGTCACATATTGTCCCTCGATAGCTCAACATAGAGAGGTGAAGTGGACCCCACTTGGTCTTAAAAGCTGACGTGCCAATAGTTGATAAGCATTCCCGCGCTGCGTGTAAATTGTAACAGAATAATTTTTGTAGGTAAAAACGGATTTATAATTTTTTTGGTGGAAATATTGGCCACGTTTAACGATCTTCTCATTCTTCTGTTCTCCAAGTAGAATTTTTCTCTCTCTTAAAAGGGTCCTTCACAGACACCCACACACACACACTGAAGTCATTTGGTCTATTTGAGATTATATTTGTAATTATTTTTATTTAATTTATATAAAAAAAATATTTTTAATTTTTCACAATAGATAGAAAACAACTTGTACCCCACGTAATTGTTTGTTATGATTCACATTTAATGTGCGTTGAGTCAAATTTAATGTTGCGGTAAATTTTTATGATATGAGACGAATACAACGTATCATATTCAGTCAACCCACATCTATTGATGATTTTATACGAAAATGTTGGGGAAAATGTCAATATTCTATCATAAGACTATTAGTCATTGGATGCATACTACGTACGCTATATGTATTCATGTTGTTGTAGTTCATCTATACCTAATTTATTACAATTTAAGGGTTGTTTGATAAAAAAATTTATAAAAGCTTTTGTAGATTTTCATTAAAAAGAGAAATGTGCGGGTGAAAAGTTAATAAAAATTGTGAATCCCGTAAAATATATGGTTAAAATTAACTATTGACTTTTACTTCAATGTTTTAACAAGTTTTTAATCTATCTCAACCAAGCACTTAAATTTACTTTATACTTTTATTTCTAACGTGGCTAACCATATTTAGCCCCTATTTTGTTTGAATAAAAAATAGATTTTTATTAGATTTTGATAAAAGTTGATGAAATGTATGATAAAAAAGTTGATAAAAATTGTAGGTTTCATTAGATGTGTGATTTAAAATGAATTTTAAAAAAACGAGTTTTAAGAAATGAGGGTGAAGCAGAGACCTAGTTCAACGTAACTAATTGTATTTAGTTCAACAAACGACGGATGATTAAAGAATTAGCAATTATTTACAAACATTACATAAAAGTCAAATTATTTTTAATCCACATATTTAGTAGGATTTAAAAGTACTATTCAATTATCCATAACTAATTTTTATCTATTTATAAATACAAATAATTTAACAAATATATGTGTTAAGCTCTAAGTTAGCAAACAAATTGCCCATCACAATCGATTTTGTTAGGAGGAAAAAAACTATTAAAATTTGAAGTCAATTAACCTTATTATTGTGTGATTTCAACTGCAAATTTAATGTGGTGGTCACCCCCACATGTTACGCGGCTTACGCTACATAAGTAGGTCAACAGAGAGTCAAAAATCAATTAATATGATGGGATATTACGTATTTTTGAGTTACATTATTTTAAAAGATTGTATTTCAAAATATTAAATTGATGGAGAATGTGTAGTTAAAAAAGAAAGAAACATTATTGATATTATGAAAAATATTATTTTATTAAAAAATATGTGTTTAAAAATGAGTAAAAAAATAAAAATAAAAATTTTAACGATTAATAAAAAATAGGCAAGTTACGGATTGAAGTAAATCAAGTCAATTGGAAAAGGACAAAAGAGTACAGTCAAGTACAGCTGCCCTCTTTGACTCCTTCAACTTTGAATTATTCAACTACCAAAATTTCCATAAGAAACCCACATACGAAAGAAAGGAATAAGATGAGGAAAATTCCCACATGAAAAAAACTCAGCCGTGTTTTGTATTTCCAAGAAGAATCAGCTCCGGAAGAGAATAATGCTATTTATTATTATAATGATGAAACATCGATGATATAGCAGTGTACTTAAAATAATGGAATTGAACAGTTCAATTTTTATGAGAGATCACAGAGGAAAAAATAGAGAAATGTGAGGGATAATAGGTTGACATATCGTCGATATTCTATCATCATGATAATAAAAAACACCACTCTCTAGAAAACTGAAAATTGTTCTCATTTTGCACAACTTTATTGTAATTTTTGGTCTTGAGTACACGGACAATGAACTAGACTCGTGTTCAAAGCAAGCCTTGAAATTTTGGAGGCTTCAAGTTACAAGGAACTTTTTATAAATAATTATATAATATTATATAAAAGTATTAGGGTCCGTTTGATTAGTTTAAATTTCATTAAAAATATCACATTCGTTGAATTCAATTTCTATTTTAACTGTTTGATACGAAAGTGGAAATGAAGTTTGAATTACAAGGTACAACTATTTTAAACTTTTTTTTTTTTGCCAATTTCACGGAAAATGCATTTCTATGGGGTACTTGAGTTTTATTTTCCAACTTACATGAAATTGGAAAGTCTTTCCACCGTGACAATCAAACGGACCCTTAATGTTATGATGATGGCTTAGGCAATAGCTTATGTTGCCTATATTCAGGTCAATTCTACGTATGTTTCTAGCTAACACGCACTAATTTNTGACAATTAAACGGACCCTTAATGTTATGATGATGGCTTAGGCAATAGCTTATGTTGCCTATATTCAGGTCAATTCTACGTATGTTTCTAGCTAACACGCACTAATTTAGGCAAATTTTATTAAAATTGACATTAAATTAAGTGCATGTTTGGTGGGAATTAAAATTAAATTTTGATAAAAATTGATAAAATGTGTAGTTGAAAAATTATGAAATCAATTAAATGTGTGTTTAAAATTAAATGTCGATTTTAACTTAAATTAAAATTAAAATTTTAATTGCTACCAAATATGGGCTAAATAAAATAAAGGAATTTGCATCTATAATCTTTAATATGCATGTATGATTCGAGAGTATGTGCCATACTTTTCTGGTAAACTGGTACAATTGTCTCAAACCTTTGCTCATTTTGCGTTCTTTTTATCTAGACCTTCATACTTGGCACAAATGGTCCCCCAACATTTACATTATTAGTGCAATAAATCATTCTGGATGGATTTCATCCAAAAGGGTAGTTAGTTTAAATTTCATATTTAGCCCAACCTTTGCCGAAAGTAGGAATCATGTCAAAACCAATTTTAGGTCTTATTTTTGTCCCTAATTTTTGAGAGATTAAAAATAAGTCCCTCTTATCAATTATTTTTAAAGAGAGAACTTCACTCTTGCTCTAAATAAACAATAATTAAGTAAAATACAAAAAATACATCTCTTCTGCAACAATCCACCAAAAACCACCATCACTTCCAATCGTAGTCCCTACCGCCATAATTATCGTCCCGAACAAAAACTATTCCCATCTACATTTAGCCGCTGCCGCCACTCCAAAACACCACCTATGTCAAACCCCAACCACTCGACCACCACCACCCCTCCTCAGATCAAACTCACACTTTGCATCAGAAGTGTAGGCAAATATTAGATTTTTACCCTTTGACACAATCATGTGAATCCCATCACAAATTATTCAAATCCCAATATTTTCATTCTTTTTTTTATTTTGCCATTTTCAATTCCAAAATTGTTTCCATCAAATTTGTGATTTGTCCTTCAAATAATGTGCTATCCGTGCCCCAAAACTAACGGTCTTTGGGACGTAATCCATCCAAAAGGACTAATTTGGCCAGGAATGTAAAGGTTGGAAACCATCTATGACAAGTTTGAAAGATTTGGACTAAAAACATAAAATGGACAAATATTTGAGAGCATTACTGACAATTTCCCTACTTTTCTTGAAATGATCAAATCTTGATTATTTTAAGGTGCAAAACAACACATTGATACCTAAGACCATCAAGATTGTTGTAAAATGAAAGAAACAAAATTAGCCTCCATTTTTTTTTTTTTTGACGTAGGAACCCGCAGCCGCTACTCGTGATTGCGCACTGCGTAAACCTCGCTCCATGTGCAATAGTCCGCAAACCACACAAAAGATAAACAAAATTAGCCTCCATTTGGTAAGAATTTATATTGTTCAACTTATAAATAAATAAAAATAAATGATGAATAATATTTACGAGTTTATTAAAATATACAATTGAAAATGAAGTATGACGATGTAAAAATAATTTAAAATTTTCACCAAATGCTAAAATAAATAAGGAGACCCAAGTAACATTATACTATTACCTAGAGTGTAGCAAAATAAATAATATTTCTTTCTGATAATCCTTTTGACTTAAGCACATAATGCGGCTTTATTTCTTAAAAAAATTAAGTTTAAAGAAAAATATCAAGAAAAATGAAGAAAAAAATAAAGAATAAAAATAGAGCTAAACGTCAAGATAAAAAAAATTGTTTAAAGATTCAACGTTGCATGGACAACATGCAACCAAAATTTAAAATTAGAAGGTTGTGAGCTGAGCTGAACGTAATAAATAAATAAATTAATTATGAATTATAGAGAGTCAGACGTTAAAGACTGAACGTACAATTCGTCAAGAAAAATAGAATCAAAGTTGTAAATTCAGTGATTATTAATTACACTTTAGAAAATCTTTAAAACTACAAACGATTTGAAGAAATGTTTAAGATTTAAAATTAGACTTTGGGAACAAGACTGAATCATATGCTTAACAGAAGTCAAAAGGGTTGTCTGAAAAATAATATTTTTTATGTAACGATTTTTTTATTCTTTTATTTAATTTGTGACATGTTAGGTAGGGTTGACTAAGGTGTCTTCATTTATTAATTTTGTTTGTTCCATTTGGCAATAATAGAAGCTCATGAACCTTAAAATAATCAAGATTTGATCGTTTTAAGAAAAGAATTGTATATATTAAAAATTATAGACGTAAATTCCTCTTATTTTAATTAATTTAATGTTGATTTTGATAAAAATAAAAAAATAAAAAAAATTGGCCTTGCGAGAAAAATATCTCGAGAATTTTCCTCATATTTTTCCTTTATTTTATATTTCGATATTTTATGGGTCGAAGAATTTTCAAAGGGTCAATTTCAAATAAGGGCAGCTGTACTAGATTGTCTTAACAGCTTGCCTAATCATTTTTTTTTTAAAATAAAATTAGTAATTACAAGCTGACCGTCCAATACTCCTCTACTTTCATCATCGGACGGCCATGGTACAATTTTGACTAACCCGTTGACCGAATTGCGATGGCGTATGCGGGGGAGTCCACACAGTTGAATTTAGGGTACGAAACACTCCGATGATAATGATAACATTCCAAAAAATAATAATAAAAGAAAGAGAAAGATATCTAACGTTAAGTTTAAAAATTGACTCTGATTTTTAATTATTTTCTCTTCGTCAAAATTTATATTAGTTGACATTACACAAATTTGTTTGTGTAATTCAAAACTTTAATTTTGAAAGTGATATCTATAATACAAATTGATGAAGTATTTTAATGCCACGACTAAGTTAATAATTTGTGATGTGACATGTCGAGAATAAAAGTGCAAATGAATTAATTATTTCACATTTACCATAGATGGCCCGAACTATATCTACACCAAAAGGGTTATTTCTCTAATTTGTAACTTCAATTTTGAAAGAGAGATAATACAAATTGGATGAAGTATTATTATGCCACAACTAAAGTGTCAAGAATAAAGTGTGAAGTGAATTAAATTGTTCCACATTTAATATAGACAGTCCAATCCATTACTACACTTATGGTGTATTGTTACGTTAAAATTCCGTAAGCGTACGAGTTCGTTATATAAGTAATAATTGTGATGATAGAGTTATCGTCTAACATTGAATAATGATTAATTCTTGTGTATCTGATATATTCAAATTCGCGATTATAATAAAATATGATTGATTTGTATCTAATTACTTTTAAAGCTATGCAAGCAATAAACAGTGGTTTAAATTAAATGTAACGAATGTATTAGATTTCCGACTCCACTAATCAATTCTTAGTTTCAATCATCAACTTGTGATGGTTAATTCAATTCATGCAATTGTGACGATCGATAACTCCACTTTTATTTACTATTCTTTTCCAAGATATAATAAACCTATGATTATCACGAGATGATCATATTTCTAGTCCGCATTCATATGATAAAATATGCATTGAAATTTAGGATTATCACACACGATCGCACACTTCATAAATACTATTCCTAATATTTATTGATCGTGTTCCATAAATTGTGTTCTACCTACCGTAAGTTTTTCAATACTACGAATAAGCAATTTATTATCCTAATGGTGCGCAAATATTAAAACAAAATGATTATGCATGTTTATGGAATCACAACGCAAGAATTACACTAAAAATACCAAGTCTTGAATTAGAAACTAAGAATCAAAGAGTTTTGTTATTCATCCATTATAATTAAATTTAGCCTAGCATACTAATATAAGAATTACATAGAAAATAAAGGGAAGCCATTACCCATATAATTGAAATATGAAGAAAATCTGAAAATTTTCAACTCAAACCTTCAAATTCGGATCCAAATGATGAATTCTTTGTTTTTCGATGTAAATTTTCCTCAAAACGAGGGTCTCCACGTGACTAACTCTCAAATCCAAGGACTCAAGCATCTTCTTTATCTGTAACATGCCCTGGATGATTTCAGATGATCCTGCAAGTAACTGTCGCAGAGCGGGAGTCAGTGATAGGGTCAGGTTGCGGGGGTTGCATGCCCCCATGTTGCTGCTTTTGGTGGCACTACCTGCTTGCAAGGATATTCGCTACGAATGTATGGTTGATAACGACATTGGGTGGGGACAACTGCTTCGCGGGAAGGAGTCGTTCTCCCGAGGTAAGCATATCCCACAAATAAGGTTGAGAAGAATCAACTTCTGACATACTTTTGGTGCCGAACCAAACTCAACAATTTATTTTATACGAATGTCCCCAAATCAATCTTGAAACCCAGTGCCAAGTGAAAGAGAAGTCTCACTTTTGCAAAGTTGAAAGTAGACATATGCGAGGTGGGCTCAATGTTGTGGCGGATAAATTTCATTAGCACTATCAACGAGCGAGTCAATTTGTTATATTCAATCTCCCCTCCTACTTTCCCATGTACTCCGTAGATCATGTGAACTACTAGGGCCATAATACTCATCAATCATCTAGGGGGTGAACATCACCCACTTTTCCTGAATCCATATGTAGTGCTCATGGTCAGATTCTTAATCGTCGATCTAATTGTTAAAGTTTGTACAAAACTCTTGAATCAAAGTTGGATATATCAGATGTGGCTTTTTCTATCACCCCTACCCACTTAGCTCTACCGATAAGAGTGGATATCTCATAATCCTCGAAATTGCCTAGAACAACTAGCCTCTCAGGCCACATTTTCCTCTTCTATTGTCAAAGAGCCTCTTGTGATCAGCACTAAGGAAACGCTTCATCCCGCCGTTGTCAACACGTGTATGTGCCGCAGTGCTAGATGTACCAGCCTTATCTTTTCCTTTAGATGTAGAGGCCTCACATTGTCATTTCGGCGGCATCCTGTCACAAGGCATAGGAAACCATCCGTCCAAAAGTGAAAGAAAGTATTGATAAAAGAGCACTACAATGCACAAGACGGGAAGAAAGATTAGTCGAATGCGCGGAATGTAAAGATTAAATGCCAGGCCTCATGCATTACCCAATTGTGTACAAAAAATGTTACATATAGGAAAGCATGTGAGAGTGTTCATCTAAGAACCAAAAGTATGAGGGATGAGTTTGGTGCAAAAATGTAAACAAACACTTCACATGAGTATTTTCACAAACACTTGGTAGGCATGCCTAAGAAACAACATCCAAAAACACCCATGAATTGTGTGAAAGCCCAAAACATCACAAAAGTTCATGAAAAACCAGCACTAACTAAACCCATCCTCCATGACTACAAGATGCATAACACAATATAAGATAATTGCAAGAAAAATGCAATATAAGCTAAGTAGTGGTATAGCCATTTTACCTTTGAATTCTTGATAATTAGTGGTTGGAAGTGATAAAAGATGGTAGATTGATTGAGGAAGACATCTAAACTTGAAGACTCAATCGGAATTTATGGAGAGATTTCATGGGATAAGTTGGGGAGTGTGAAGGGGAAAAATAGGGGGTGAAACCGGGTTGACGAGTTTTAAAACTCCTCACCCGATTCCAAGGCATGCGCCTAGTGGTGGATTATGCGCGTACCTCACCTACACTGTAGATGAGGGCGTGCCCCTTGGTTGACCAGCAGGGGATGTTCCCCTGCTACACTGAGCATGCCCTAAATTTCTTTCTTTTTTAGGACTTCTCCAAACAACATATTGTTTGAACACCTCCAAATGTTACATGAATGGCGTGAAAGTGGTATGGCGCCTAAAAATTTCATGAGATTTAAATTTTTGACTAGCATACTTTTGAACGTTTGATGCTCTAAAAATCTCGATTTCCCTCGAACTACGTGTTTTTCACTCACACTCACTTAAGTATAATGGTAACATCACAAACTCATGCAACACCCGTTTGAAACTTATGTGAACACATGCAAGACCTTTTGTGACCAATGTGATGGATGAATGATGCCTACTCAACATTATCATACCAAAGTAATAAAAATCATAATCTAATACATCAAAACTGAATGAATAAAAGGGAAGAGAATTGGGTTGCCTCCCAATAAGTGCTTGTTTATAGTCTTGACTTTGTTGCTCAGGCTAGTTTGTATTATTAAGTGGCATGATTGTCTTCTCACTGGAGTAGTCACATCCCCAATAAACTTTCAACCGTTGTCTATTTACTTTGAACCTTCTTTACTGATTCTGAGACACCACCTCTATAGCGCCATGTGGAAACATGGCTACCACTGTAAAGGGACCTGACCACCTAGACCTTAGCTTTCAAGGAAAGAGCTTGAGGTGTAAATTGAACATCAACACTTACTCACCAACCTCAAACTTCTTTTTCCTTTATATATTTATCAAGCTATCTCTTGGTTTTTTCCTTATAAATCATTGCATTCTCACATGATTCTAATTGAAATTCATCGAGCTCGTGAGATGAAGAACCCTCTTTTCTCCTATTGCCCTCATATTGAAATTGAGCAAGTGTGTTGCTCAATATGCCTTATGCTATATCTCAACCGGAAGATGACAAGCCTTTCCAAATACCAGTCTATATGGAGACATGCCAATTGGAGTTTTAAATGATGTTCTACATGCCAAAAGTGCATCATCTAGTTTCTTTGCCCAATCTTTACATGATGCATTGATCGTAGCCTTGACAATCTTTTTCGACTCTCTGTTGGAAATTTTCACTTGCCCACTAGTTTGAGGATGATATGGAGTCGAGACACTCCATACTTATGTGTCTTTCCAGTAACAGCGCCAAAAACTTGTTACGTTAAAATTTCGTAAGTGTACGAGTTCGTTGTACAAGTAATAATCGTAATGATATAATTATCGTCCCATAGAGAATAAGACTTAATTCTTATGTATTTGATATATTTAAATTTGTGATTGTAACAAAATATAATTGATTTGTATCTAACCATGTTTTGTAACTACGAAAGCAATAAACTTAAATTAAATATGACGAAAGTGTTGAATTTCCGACTCCACTAATCAATTCTTAATTTCAATCCTCAACTTGTGTAATTAAGTCAATTCATGCAATTGTGACGATCAATAACTCCACTTTTATTTACTATTCTTTTCCAAGATATAATAAATTAACAAATAGTGCTCTGCTATTATAAGATAGTCCGCATTCATATGAAAAACATGCATTGAAGTTTAGGATTATCACACACGACCGCACACTTTATAAATATTATTCTTAATATTTATTGTTCATATGTTTCATAAACAGTGTTCTACCTACCGTGAGTTTTCAACACTACGAATAAGCAACTTAGCCCTATTTATGTGCAAGCATTAAAACAATATGATTATGTTACAGATACCTTAGTGTTGTGTTCAATTAAACTAAAATACCAAGTCTTGTATTAGAAACTAAGAATTAAATAGTTTTGTCATTCATCAAATACATTTAAATTTAGCCTAGCATATTAATGTAAGAATTACATTGAAAATAAAAGGAAGTCATCACCCAAATCATTGAAATATGAAGAAAATCTGAAAATCTTCAATTAAAGCCTTCAAATCCGGATCCAAATGATGAATTCTTCGTTCTTCGATGAAAATTCTCTCTTTTTTCCTCAAAATTCGGCTCTGCCCCAAAATTCACAAGATTTTCCCTTATAAAATATCAAAAAGATTGCCTTGAATTATTACCAAAACGAAATAAGGAAACTAGGAATTTTTTTTCTCGTTTAATAGTGAGGTGCACGCCTAGTCTAAAATAGGCACGCATGAGAGTTTTAGAGGATGCCTAGGTTTGGCGCACTCGCTTTGGTGCTCTTTTTGTGGTCAAATTGCAGCCAGACCCTAAATTTCCCCTGAGCTTTTGTTCTTTATTCTTCAATTCTCTTCAATCATTTCGCTTCTTCTCTTGTCAAATTGGGTCATTGCATTCTCGACTTTTTATTTCTCGCTCCAAGCTAACTTTTGATTATTTTCATTTTAATCCCCAACTTCTCTTTTTGCTTCAGTTAACCCCCTTTCTTGTTCATTTTCTCCAATTCCATTATATTCATCGATGTAAACCTAAAACACGCAATAAACAAACCATATTTTAATTCAAATATCAATAAATATCCATATTTTGACTGTCTAAATAAGTGTATGAAATACACTTATTATGTAGGTATGTAGCATACGCCAAAAGCCTTATATTATTAATTTTTATTTCAAACAATTTTCGTAAAACTTAGTTATTTACGATTCTTAGGTTTGCTCGATGGAGCACGACCAATCATGGACTAGATTCACATTAAATTAAAATTTTACACGTCGAACTTAAGTTGACACGCATTAACATGAAGTATCAAACAAATATAACACGGGTGAAGCTGGTTAGCTTATTCCCG
>CAIGRP010095739.1:0-11295 GCA_903798385.1 Fraxinus cuspidata | reverse complement strand
CTTCTCTCCCCCCCCCCCCCCCCCCCCCCCGGCAGGACTCTCACTCTGGGTTCACTTTGAATGATAAGTAGAATCTCAATCCACTGTAGTCTATCTTACAGCAGTTCGGCTTTGAAGTATTTTGAAAATGTTCCTTGCATCTCTATCAATTAAAAGTATAATTATTTTGAATATAATACTTCACTTCAGTATGCTTAGATTTGAGTGTTTGATGTAGTTCATCTCTTAATCTTTTGTCTAACATCTGCAGTAAAGCCCCGAACAGTGGTGGGAGCAACCTTCTTGAAGTTTCTTGCAGGTATGCTTGGCGACTAAAGGGTTCGATTTTTGTCTTTTCAAATGAAAGCTTCCAAGCATTCATATTTCATTGAAAAAATGAATGGGCTGTTATCTGACGTGCTTCTAGTCACCTGGTCTAGTAAACAGATTTTTCAATCATCTCTTAAATTTCTACTGGTTCTTGAAAGCCATCGATCCCGAGATGAAAGATATAAGCCTATACAACAACTAAACCTTATGCCTACAAATTTCAAGTTGGTTGCATGACTCTTTTTCTCCACTCTGAATGGTTCATTGCTCCGTCTATTTGAAGATCACAACAGGCTCCATTAGATATAATCCATGCCTCCCTCTCCAATCTATTCTGTTGAGATCGAATCACTCTCTTATAAATGGGAACCTCTTTGGGTTTATGCAAGACATGTCCAACCACCTAAGTTGTCAAATATTCAATTCATCCTCAAATGCCACCACATCCACTGGACGCTGGTCGTGCATATTCTCATTTCTTATCTAATCTGTTCTAGCACACTTTTACATCCTCACTGCTGCAATCTTCGTTTCAGACATTTTTGTCTTTTTAACATTGCAATATTAAGTACCATTTAATATAGCACCTCTAACACTGCTCGAGTCTAATGATTTATACATGAAACCACTCTTAATTTCTTTTTGTTCTTTGCATGATTATTTTTATGTTTAACCATTAACCGTTCTTGCATTTTGCTCGCAGAAAATGAATCTGCATTTGACCTTCTATACTGTATCACATTCAAATTAATGGATCACCAATGGCTTGCCATGCATGCTTCTTACATGGACTTCAATGTAAGTGCTCTCCAATTGTTAGATTTGCTCGAATATAGAACTCAGAAGCCAATGCGGCTTCTCTGTCAAGTCTGTTCCAAATCTATCTTCTTCAGAAGTTTCTTATTGCCAATTTAGAGGGTTTAGTCTCTAGAAATAGTACCTTGAAGCAGGTCTCCGTACTTCAGAATCTTTGATTAGGCATTGCTAACAAGTCACTTCGTGGAAAATGAAAACTCAATTGAGTCCTTTTGCGCTTGTATCGCTAATATCAACTGGGATTTTTTCATGTTAAATTAGCCACTGATAAGAGTTCCTGTTATATTTAGACCCTAATTCCTCTAGCAATCAATCCTTTTCAAATGCTAATCTCCTCTTGGATAATTATATATGGATGCACTGGACAATCTTTTATTGTTAGCACGTTTACAGATTTTGCACCGCGTCTGGTTCTTACTATTTATCCAGTAACCTTAGATAGTTTATTTCTTTACATGTTAGTAGACTGTGATGAAAGCTACTCGGCGTCAGCTGGAAAGGGAGCTTTTGCAACATATTACATGCCTTGAAGACTTGCCCTCGTACAGCCTTCTTAGTCAATAGTGTAGATAGGACGCGTTTCAAGTTGCTTTTCGAGTAAGTGACTTTGTAATGCTGAAGCAAATGCCCAAGAGTTGCCTTGCTTTGAAACTTTGGAAATATGGGTTGATTGCACGAGTAATTTCTTTCTTTTCCCCAAGTATACGCTTCTAGTGATTGAAATTCGGCAATTTGTAATAGAATAATGTTATTTAACACCATTGGTGTTACAACACCACTCTAAATAACACCGGTGTCATTAAATAAAAGGCACACAATTAAATGAATTACATAATTTCATTTTAAATTAAACATATCAAATAATAATGTCATACAAATTGGTGTTTTAATCCCACTGATACTAAATAGCATTATTCATTATATCATGGCATTTATTCTTCATCTTTTAATGTGGAAAAGATGTGGAGAATAGAGGTGCCAAATGCATTTAAAGATATATATCACAAATAATTCATTTTGTTAGGTCAACTCAAACTTCGTCAAATATGAAAAATTGCATGTTCCCAATCTATATGGGATAGCAAAGAGCTTACCGACCTTGCTCACTCTCGTCGAGATGCAATTATTTGAGTCCAAAAGATATTCATCACAACTAACGGTATGTTTTGCAAGATAAATGAAATTTTTTATAACATCTCTCTCTTCATTAAACCTATTCAATCATCACTCTAATATGGCCAATATACCAAACAAAACCTAAGAATCCATTCCCCTAACTGTAACATGATTGCATGTTCACCCCTTTGGGTATTGAATCGCCAGAAGTACGAAAGAAACATTCCAAAAGTTATCCTTCTATTAAGCAAAGTTTGGAGGCTACAGAATCAAATTGGCAACAACAATTAAGAGACATAAAACCAGTTACAAATTGTGCAAAATCAAGGGTGGATGTAAGCCCTTGATTGCTCACGGCTCATCAATGCCCACAAGGTTCGAGGACGAGCCCAGATCTTTGTCCCACCACTGAAATTTTGACACCGTGTCAAAATTATAGTGAAAGACAAACATTACTTTTCAATATACAAACGTTACTTTTTTTTTTTTATGTCCACCGAAATTGACACCTCAAAATTGTAGTGAAGTATCAATTTTGATGGAGGGATGGTAAGTTAATGCTATCGGGGCTTGACCTCAAAAGATAATTAAAACCCGTTATTATACATGTGTCAGATTCAGTAGTGCACGTCAAACATTAACTTGGACATTTGCATGAAATCGCATCCAAAAAATCATCATTTATTAAAAACAACTTGACTTGGCATTATGATAGAAAACATCCTCAACAACAAATCCATATCATTTCACCACAGGCACAGGAGTACCACTCTTAATTATGAAAACAAGTCTAAAAGCACAAATTGTGACGGAGATAGTAACTTTCTGCTATAATAATCATAACAAATGAGCCGTACATAGAGACAACTCAAGAAAGAAATTTACTCGTAGATCCAGGGGTGAAGGCTACTCTTCCATTCAGCAATTCCTTCGGGAAACCATAGAGCAATCTCTTTCCTTGCGCTCTCCACTGCATCGCTACCATGAATGACATTCCTACAACCGTAAAAACACGTGTCTTATTTCTCTGCTCTTTTCGATTAGTGAAGCTTTAGTGATGAGGAAGGAGAATAGAGACTTTCAAAGTTGTTCTAATTCTGTAAACACATTAATAATTCTTTTCACATCTTATAAGTTAGGTACAAAATGTTTTATGGTGAGTTTAGAACACTGAAAATACAGCAATTGACCTATGCTTTTTGAAAGATATTGAAACAGAAAATCATTAGATCACATCTGCATTTAGATCCAAAATAAGAAAAGCCATAATTTTTTATGCATTGGGAGTTTTCTAAGTTTAACCAAATTTTCAGTTTCACACTAAACATCCAACACAGGCATTAACTATCTTTCATGGCAGTATGTCGGAATATTCAACATTGGATACGATTAAAGAAGTGGGGGGTAAAATCTTGTCCTTTGTTCAGAGTGTTGTACAATATTTCGTACCAAACATGCCCTTAAAGAACATGTCTGATGAAATCAAATAGTCCAGATTCTTGACTCAAGCAAACAATACCAAGTATTTGAAGGACTAAGTTAAAGCAAAAGTGTTAATTTCGATAAGAACGGACTATGTTTTTGACACGAATAAATAATTCCCACATGAAAATGAATCATTATTAAGAAAGCTAGCTCACCTGCCAATGTCAATGGCGTAATCACCACGGATGGTCCCAGGAGCAGATTCTGCAGGGTTGGTAGCACCAATGACCTTCCGACCAGTAGTAACTACATTCTTACCCTCCCAAACCATTGCAACAACGGGGCCAGATATAATGTACTCAACAAGCCCGTTGAAAAAAGGCTTAGCAGACAAATCTGCATAGTGTTTCTCAGCAAAAGGGCGATCTACGGTAATGAGCTTCAGGCCTGTATCCGAACAAAAATCAGAAATGCAAATAGGAGTTTCCATATTGATCGAATGAAACTAAAAGCATGATCACATGACTTGTCAACAGCTACATATCACAGAAAAAATGAGCTTGGGATGGTTCATGATATCATGAACCCAAAAGAAAAAAAAATTTAAAATTAAATAAGAAAGCAAATGATTTCCTCATGTACGAACAGAAACAACAACAGGTATATGAGCCCATCCCTCACCCATAACCCAGTTGTCTTTTTCCAAAAAAACATTGAGTTTTAACAACCAAAATGAGGGAACATCTACCAGGGCAAACAGGGGTACAAAACTAAAAGGTTGGAGACAATGCTTTGAAAATAGAATGAGGGCAAATTTCAACAAGGTTTATAGGTTGGGGAGCAATGGGGCAATTTTGTGCAATGACATGAAACTCGTATTCATAAAAAACTTCTAATGTTATTTTGGCAGACCAATGTAAACAGATGTTTTTCATAATTAAAACTTTTTATATTCCAAAATTTACACAATCGGGCTTCTGCTCCTTGCTTGTTACAACTTAAAAAATATAACAAAGAACGTATCACATGATGTATTGGAGATGTAGGACACGTGTTGTGGGATGTTGGAAATTCTAAAAACTATACAAACAATAGGACATTTCAAGAGGTGTACCATCACAAGTCCTAGCGAGTCTGACAAGTGTCGACAAACATCAGTACTCCACTTATCCATTCTTCATAGTCCATGGCACTTTCTTATCCAGCTTAACATAAAATGGATAGCCATAAGATAAAATATTATAAATATATGTTTTCATATTCTACTCCTTATGTACTTCCATTGCTCATTGGCAGCAAAAATATTAAGAAAAAAGCTTCCCAACAGATCATTTTTTCGATTTATTTCAAACATTAAAACAGAGTAGAAATAAATAGTCACCCCAAAGAAGAAGAAAATCGGGATACGATTATCGTGAATGAATATCCCATCATTGTGTACCATAAAGATAACATGACTAATGTATTCTAAGAATACATCTAACCTCCTTTCACTGTCAAATTTGAAACAAGTCAAAAAAATTGAAAGGTTCAGTATTTGGAGGGGCAAGTGAACTCCTTTGAATCCCCAAAAAAAAAAAAAAAAAACTCGAAAAAAAAAAAAAAAACCTTGGCAGAATGGGTTCTGCCAGCGAAAACTGGCAAAAACCAAGAAAANAAAAAAAAAAAAAAAAAAACTCGAAGAAAATGAAGGAACGAGATAATTAAAGTGAAACACCATTAAAGACACAAGTAATCGAGCAATAAAAATTTTCATGCAATTGAACTACTGGTTAGCATTATTGCTCCAAAATAGAAGAAAAACTACATTTACCTTTCAAAGTAAAACCTTTCTTTTCAAATCTGCCAATAATTTCACCAACCTGAAACGCAGAAATAATGTGTTTAAGAGCTTTATTGGGTAAGCCTAAAAAAAGTAAAAATACTTTAAATCAACTTTGTAGACCCGAACACGTTACCATAATTTACTTTTTTTCTAATTTTGAGTAAAACAATTTACTTTTCCAACTTTCACCAAAAAAGATTATTCATTTAAAACTGGATTTCACTTATATTTACTTAAAAGTAAACAGTTTAATCTTACGGCTAATTATTTCTCTTGAAATTCATTCGCACACAGAACACGCTTGCTCCACTGGGTGTTTCTTAAACACTAATCCCAGAAAATCAAAACCAGAAATAACTTGCAATTCTTTTGTTCCCAAACAAAAATAATTCCATGTCTTGCTTTTGCTTCCCTTCATAATTAATGAGCACTAGAAAGTTCCAAATCTGAAAACAAATACTCCTTGCAGAAAAACAAGCAACCCAGATATCAATTTATAAAATTTATCTATCCCATAAAAAATAAAGTCCAAGAAAAAACAAAAGGCAAAATCTTAACAAATTGGACAGAAAAATAACACGCAGATCCAGAAAACTGATAAAAAAAGAAAAAGATAGAGAGAATATACCAGTCCTCTTTGGACGCCATCAGGCTTGATCATGATAAAAGTTTGCTCCATGGTTAAGTTTTCTCGAAGCCGCCGTGAAGTTGAACTTAGGATGAATTATATATGAAAATTTTTGCTAGGCAAAAACCCTAGAGTTGCTCAGTGGAATATTCCCTTTTCATATGCTCACCACATATTTCACTAATTTTAATAAATTTTGATTTTAAGTTTTACCACACACGATCTAAATATTTTATTGAGCGTAAATAATTTTTTGCCCTTTCATTCATTTTAGTAATTAGTGGAAGATTAATTTTTTTTAATAATTTTGAGATACAATATTTACTTTCTAATCTTTTTTAATCTTCATTTTAACTCGAATAATTGCGTAGTGTATTATGTATATATTAATGGGTTAATTTCATTGGTGGCCACCCAACTTTAAAGTTAGTGGCGCCATTGAACTTAATTTTGTTTTATCATGACCACTGAACTTTATACTTAATGTCATCATGGCCACCAAATTTAATTTTATTTC
This sequence comes from Fraxinus cuspidata, assembly GCA_903798385.1. Classification (NCBI taxonomy): domain Eukaryota; kingdom Viridiplantae; phylum Streptophyta; class Magnoliopsida; order Lamiales; family Oleaceae; genus Fraxinus; species Fraxinus cuspidata. The sequence goes on along the minus strand of CAIGRP010095739.1, from coordinate 4,659 downwards.
ACCATGGTCATTCAATTACATATAACATTTCACTACGGCCACCCAATTTCATATAATATTTCACAATTTTTATTAGTTTTAAAAGGGGTAAAACGATAATTTTGAAATATATATATAAACTTATTTTTAAAAATAAAATAAAAACTTATTTTAAAAAAAAGTTACTTAGAAAAATAAAATAAAAATTTATTTTTAAAAAAATTCTTTAAAAAATAAATAAATAATTAAATAAACGTTTTAAGTTTTTTTAATATATATAAGTTTTTATTTTATTTTTAAAATTTTTTTTTTTTTTTTTTTTATTTTATTTTATTGTTTTAATTTTATTTTTTTTTTTTTTTTTTTTTTTTTTTTTTTTTTTTTTTTTTTTTTTTTTTTTTTTCTTTAAAAAATAAATAAATAATTAAATAAACGTTTTAAGTTTTTTTAATATATATAAGTTTTTATTTTATTTTTAAAATTTTTATTTTATATATATAATGCAAAATTACCGTTTTACCCCTTTTAAAATTAACAAAAATAGTAAAAAGAATTCAAGTGGTCATGATGAAATATTATATGAAATTAGGTGGCCATAGTGAAATGTTATATGCAATTGGGTGGATTTGGTGAAATAAAATTAAATTGGATGGCCTGGTGACACTAAGTACAAAGTTCGGTGGTCATAGTGAAACAAAATTAAGTTCGGTGGCCATGATAACACCAACTTTAAAGTTGGGTGGCCATCAGTGGAATTAACCCATATATTAATTCTTGTCCACACCATTACTTAATTGCTTTCTCATATTAAGTTAACGTTTGGTTCGTGAATTAAAATATAAGTTAAAGTTAACGATTAATTTTAATTATACATTTTATGGAATCAATAATTTTTTAATCATATATTTCATGAACTTTTAATAAAAATCTGATCGATATCTAAACTTAACAGTGGCTAAACGTTGTTTTGATTGTTTAGTTATTCTTATTAAGGATGAAGAGCATGTATAAAACAAATCCAAATTAAAGAAAGCACCCAATTAGATGGTATTGTTCAATATCTTTTAAATAATATGTGTGTGTGTGTGTGTATATATGTCCCACTTTAAGTCTATGTTTGATGGAAATTAAAATAAAAAATTTAGTACATTTTTATAAATGTTAATGAAATATATATTTTAAAAGTTGTGGATGCCCATAAAATATGTTATTGAAATTAATTATTGATTTTGATTTGTTGATGTCTAAAATGATGCGACAAGGTTAGATCGACTTAAGGAAATGCTTATTTGTTGGAATTGGATCTAAATTACAAAGTAATTGTTTTTAAAGAACCGTTGTCTGGAAGTGTTTGTTGCCCAAAAACTTAGGGCTTGTTCTTTTTACCATTTTCTGTTTTCGATTTTTCAAAACAGTGAAAACGCGTTCTCTTTCTCATTTTCGAAAATGCATTTTCGAAAACAAGTTAAAAATTTACAAAAAAAACTCAAAACGACAAAAAATTAATTTGTCGTTTTGAGTGTTTTCAATTATAGTCAAGTCAAAATTTTCAAAACGTGTTTTGGGTGTTTTCAAAATAATTTTTCAAAATATCAAAAAGAACACATTTTCAACAATTTCAAAGTGAACACTTAAAACACAAAATTGAAATATAAAGAGAATAGTCCGTTAACTTTGCATTTGGAGGGGCCATCAGTCCCTACTTATAGGATGAAAGTTCAAGCCACTTAACTGTTCGTGTCATTTCAGCTACAGTACCAACTTGAAAATACGTGCCACAGCACGAAATTCTGGCTTCTTAATTGGTTGATGAGGTTGACCAAGCAAGTCGTTATAACACCTATGTCCTAGCTATGGCATGAATGATGATATGATAGTGTAATCAATACTTGTACATTAGGTGATGATGTAATGATGGTCACCTATTGTTGCTACAGTGATTTACAATCATGATGTCTATTGAATTACATTGGCCGTTGTCTGAGCTTAGCTTTTTTAAGGTTTAATTCAATCTTCCAGTGTGCTGATTTGGGTCTTCCAATTCTCTTTCAGCATAATGTCAGGTTGAACCCATCATGACTTAAATTTTAATACTTACCAAACAAGGGCTTAATGTACAAGTAGGTCACACAAGAAGAGGAGCAGAACCTTGCTGACCGATGCTAAACTGCTGGGTGCAAGGATAGTAATTCAAGACCATCAGGGTGGTGTTGTGGCTGCTGGTGCTTGGACGCTGGAGGAGAGCTTTGAACCTAAGTGTGACTCTATTTACCATAATCCACTCCATGTGTGCTGATTTTAGTTTTGTGTCATATGTCCATGTTCTCTATGATATCGCTGCTATTTTGAGCGAACCGTAGTTAGTGTCATTTTTTCCTAGATTAGGAATGTGGTGGCCCACAAGCTTGCTTCATTAACTACATGTTCTCTAGTTAGTTCCAACTAGATAGATTGTATTGCGAATTTCATTTGGTGTCAAAATAAAAAACAAAGACCAAGCATTTCCTAAATTAAACTTCTAATTACATCAAGAATTCTGGTCATAAAAAATTAAATGTATCATATGGTACAAATAAGAAGATGATCAATTCTAATCCGATACATAAATTAACAAGTCCAGTTCGTGCTGCACCAATTAAGTTGTAAAGTGTAAGAACGTTTACCGAGTCGGGTCGGGAGGTCAACAGTAAAAAATAGTGTGCACAAGAACATTTGAGTACACGTTTTCTAGTGAGGAAATTGACATTTCGTGCAGTTTAGTTGATAATGAAATCACTGGCCAAAGCATACTCATAAACAAAAATAAATAAAATCGACTGACATTGATTTAATAGTGGGATGAAAAATATGATTGATAATCGAGATTGACACACTTAAATCTCCTAATTGATTGGATCATATCGACAAAGGGATAAAGTTTCACGGTAAACGAACAAATTTGATTTTGTTTTTTTTCGTCATATGTATTGTCCTAACACATTGTTGATATCAATCTGAGACGATGAGTGTAAATTAATAATAAATTAAAAGAAAATTTAATTGATTGATTTTGATAGGATCAAAATAATAGTTTACATTGTTAGACATAATGTTTGGGGAACCTAATGGGTTATACACAAACGAAAAATTTTAAAAATTGCATTACTAATTAATTAATTGACAAGTGTTGGACACTTAAACAATGAATTAATTTAGGTACTCATTAATGGACCAAATTAATTAATGGACCAAGTTTAACTAATTAGATTAATTAAACATTGAATTGTATTAAGTTTGAGCCAAGCTCAATTTGACTTCTATTAATAAATTGTTAGGGTTTGAAAAATCATACAAAGCACAATTATTATTTTGCTAGCACAAAAAAATCATAATTCTCTCATTCTTGTTACGTGTATGGATTTTCATTGGAAGCGGACAATTGAAAAGTTGTAGATTGCAGATCAGAATTGTTTTTCACAAAATTAACTAAATGTATAATTCTTATCATGATTTCTTTTTAAACACAAAACAGGTTTTTGGTGAGAATTAAAATACTTTTTAAATTTCGATGAACGTTAAATAAATTTCCAACATAGGATGGGTGAGCCGTGTATATCACAACGGGACGAGTCACCGTTAAGGTTATGATTAAGTCCTTCGCTTCGTCTCAGAGTTGTACCAATAGCTCCAATCTCCCTTCTAGATGCCAACTAGCCCTGTTGTCAAGGACCGCAGCTTCATCTAAGCCTCTTGACTCACACATTGTAAATATTTTAATTCATTTGTGAAATAGTTGGAAATTAGAAAATTTTAGTATGATTCCTCGGCATTTTGATGTCTACTGCCGTCACTTAGATTTTTGTTCAGAACTCTATTATAGGGGGTATTAGTCTTTCAAACATCTTTCAAGCTTTCTAGTGTTCGCCCCCTGCACTAGCCATTGTAATTTACTGCTTTCAAGAATTGTAATTTCTAGCTTTCAAGCAATCAATGATCAATTAATTAGATTAATTAAACATTGAATTGTATTAAGTTTGAGCCAAGCTCAATTTGACTTCTATTAATAAATTGTTAGGGTTTGAAAAATCATACAAAGCACAATTATTATTTTGCTAGCACAAAAAAATCATAATTCTCTTATTCTTGTTACGTGTATGGATTTTCATTGGAAGCGGACAATTGAAAAGTTGTAGATTGCAGATCATAATTGTTTTTCGCAAAATTAACTAAATGTATAATTCTTATCATGATTTCTTTTTAAACGCAAAATAGGTTTTTGGTGAGAATTAAAATACTTTTCAAATTTCGATGAACGTTAAATAAATTTCCAACATAGGATGGGTGAGCCGTGTATATCACAAGGGGACGAGCCACCGTTAAGGTTATGATTAAGTCCTTCACTTCGTCTCAGAGTTGTACCAATAGGTCCAATCTCCCTTCTAGATGCCAACTAGCCCTGTTGTCAAGGACCGCAGCTTCATCTAAGCCCCTTGACTCACACATTGTAAATATTTTAATTCATTTGTGAAATAGTTGGAAATTAGAAAATTTTAGTATGATTCCTCGACATTTTGATGTCTACTGCCGTCACTTAGGTTTTTGTTCAGAACTCTATTATAGGGGGTATTAGTCTTTCAAACATCTTTCAAGCTTTCTAGTGTTCGCCCCCTGCACTAGCCATTGTAATTTACTGCTTTCAAG
>CAIGRP010095725.1:0-16196 GCA_903798385.1 Fraxinus cuspidata | reverse complement strand
TTTGGTACACATTAAAATCTTCATTCTCATTCTTCTACTTATTTTCAACCACACATTTTTCAATAAAATAATATTTTCTATCACATCAATAACTTTTTCTTCTTTTTTAACCACAAACTCTCCATCGATCTACTATTTCAGAATACATTCTTTCAAAATAATGAGGCTCAAACGTACTCTAAATAAGCAGAATAATTTAAGTGGTGAAATTATTTTGAAATTTTTAATTCAATTCTTTGCCAATTGATCAATCCGTAAAAAAATTTGTTAATAATGATATATAACAATCAGTTTCATTATGATAAATAGCTGTTTTTTTTTAGAGATACACAAGTTGTTAATGTTGACTTACTATTTTTCAATTCATTAATTATGATCATAATGGACTAAGATATTTCCATAATACATTTAATTCTATTGAATTTATCTTCCTTGGCAAATACCATATCAACCACAAAACCAATCAATAACTGGAAAAAAAATGATAATTTAAAATTTTTGATGATTTTCGATGATAATATTAAAAATACTATAACAAATAGTTTTGCAATCGATAAATGAAGCAATAAAAATATATAATAATTACGGTAAGAAATTAGGCAAAATCGAGTATCACAAATCTAATCTTTGACATCATTGCTAATGACATTATGGATTACATTCTTATGAGTAATTGGAATTAGAAATATCGATAATGATAAATAGTACCGTCGACGATTACCAACGAAAATCAATATTCATTGCAATTTTCACGGATAGAAACAAACTTTTAGCATTAGCAACGATTTATTTATTTATGTAGAAAGGGAAATTGTACCATAACAAAACCATTGATCGCAGCCCACAGCCCTGACTTCAACCGCCCACTGTCTCCCATTTCATGCGATCCTTTCTACGCACAAATCCACTCTTATATGTACACACAAACGAACGAATATTCTTGACGCTACGTTTCATCGCATAATTTGAAAGTTGTGTGTCAAAATCACAAAATCTGTAAAATGTCAGTTTCCGGGGATCATTCCAATTCAGTTTTCGCCAATGTTGTTCAAGCTCCTGAAGATCCCATTTTAGGGGTACTTTATCTTCGTTGTTATGATCACATAATAATTTGTCTCGATTTTGAAGAATTCTATTTAATATGCATAAATTCGGACAAAATGGGTTTGTGTATTTATATTTTTTGTTTTGAGATTTTTTTTATTTACCAAGCATTTGATACTTATTTGATGTTGTTTTATGGGCATAGGAATTTATGCTTGCTGTGTTGCTTTTGGGTTGTTTGTTGATTTCTTCTAATGAAAAACAGGTCACTGTTGCTTATAACAAAGATCCAAGCCCAGATAAGTTGAATTTGGGCGTTGGTGCTTATCGTACTGAGGTCAGTATCGTTCCTTCCTCAGATAATAACCTGCATATAAAGATAGAAAAACATGGCTTTTGAAAAAGATGATCATAAGGATATATAATCAGGGTTTGTTAATTTAAGTGGTGGCGATATAATTCTTGAAAAAGCTTCAGGTAGTCTGATGCAAAATGTTTGTTTGATCTGCTTATGGTAAATTGCAGGAAGGTAAACCTCTTGTTCTTAATGTGGTGAGAAAAGCAGAGCAACTGCTTGTTAATGATCCGTAAGTTGTAGTAATTTATGCTATTGCCTATTTGACAATGTTTGTTGCAATTTCAGGTTATACAAATTCTAATATCAAATTTTCACGTGGTACAGTTCTCGTGTAAAAGAGTATCTTCCAATTACGGGGCTAACTGATTTCAACAAATTGAGTGCCAAGCTTATTTTTGGTGCTGATAGGTAAAGAGATGCATTTTAGTTGCAGTTATAAATTATTGAGTTGAAAGTGGACTCGAATTTAGTGTAAAGAAGCCTTTATGATCTGTGTAATATTTTCCCTGTGCATTGCATCAGACTTGATAAATTTTCCTACAATTTCTATCTACAGGTTTAGCTGAGCTTGAAATATATTGCTATTGCACGGTAAAGCACATGGATATGTAGAAAATCTCACAATCATAAATAAAATCTTCATTTTTAGGCAATTAGAAATTCATAGGAAATTGTCAACAATATTCTCCAGTTGTTTGGTCAATTAGCAAGGAACCGAACCGTTTTCCATTTCCAGTTAAAGCGGAGGAAAAATGCCTCGATTTCATTATTCCTTATTTTTTGAATGGTCTTATACCCTTATTCCATCAACAAATACACCCCCCCCCCCCTCTCCCTCTCTCTCTCTCTCTCTCTCTCTCTCTCTCTCTCTCTCTCTCGTCTGCATAACTGAAAAGAATCTTGTTCACTCAAGCAACTTGTGGTTTATGTTTGGTTATGACGAAAATTGAAGTTAATCTTGCTCTGAAGTTATCTGTATGTTGCCTTTAGATTGATTCATAGCCTTTTTGACTTTTGATACAGTGTTGCTATTCAAGAGAATAGAGTGACTACTGTCCAGTGCTTGTCTGGCACCGGTTCATTAAGGGTTGGAGGAGAATTTTTGGCACGGCATTATCATGAAGTATGTAGCTGGTTTTGAACTGCATTCATGACTTAAACTTAACAAAATTTGAGGCTTGTTGATTTATTTGTTTAAATTTCTTGCCAGCGCACTATATACATCCCGCAGCCCACATGGGGAAACCATCCTAAAGTTTTTACTTTAGCAGGGTTGTCTGTCAAGACTTATCGGTACTATAACCCAAATACACGAGGCTTGGATTTTGAAGGTTTTGGACTCTATTATTCATAAGCCTTTTTCTTTCAGTTATAGAAATACCTTATTCTGGATTATTGTCTTGCTATGAATCTAGAAATTATTTTTGTATTACCAATATCTCATGGTATCTTAATATTGCTGGTCAGATCTACTAAACGAAATCTGATTGATGACTGATATCTTAAATCATCCATGTATCTCAATGACATGCTAGCAGCCTAATAGGAGGGACATTTATGTAATTTGGAGTGTAAGATAGATAGAATGACTTTCTCTTGATGCTACCTTCAAATGCAGGGCTATTGGAGGATCTTGGCAATGCCCCAACTGGAGCAATAGTTCTTCTTCATGCATGTGCCCATAATCCAACAGGTGTAGACCCTACTTCCGATCAGTGGGAGCATATCAGGCTATTGATGAGATCTAAAGGATTGTTACCCTTTTTTGACAGTGCTTATCAGGTAGGAGCTGCTAATTGGATGTAGATATACTATTTCTAAATAGCTACAGACTTCTGTTCAGACGTATATCGTTTTGTTAATTGGAACACCGATCATGTTACTTAAATAACCAGTTGGAATGGTACCTTGGATTTAATTTACATAATCTCGACATTATAGGGCTTTGCTAGTGGGAGCCTTGATGCAGATGCATCGTCAGTTCGAATGTTTGTTGCAGATGGAGGTGAATGCCTTGCAGCACAGAGTTATGCAAAAAACATGGGACTTTACGGTGAACGTGTTGGTGCACTTAGCATTGTGAGTCATAGCTAGTTGTGCCATTTTAATTGACACGTCTCTAAAAAACTGAAGTACTATAGAATCAGTGGTTCTTGGAAATTTAAGCGAAAGAGTAAGCCAAAAAAATGTATACCCCTGCACAGTAATGCTTGAAGCATTAGCTGGGGGTTGTGTTTAATTGAGATGAGAATGTGTCAGTTCTGTTATGATGAGATTGACCTAGGATATACATTTATCGTAATTTTACATTAATTACAACACCACCTTTTATTGATTCATCTATTACTTGATAAAACACTTCCTGCCAAAAATGCCATAAAAGTTCCAGTGTTGTTTAAGACAGTACTTAATAATCTGAGAATAAATGCTGTGGTCTGAAAATCCAAATAAGTGATTTATATTGAAATTCACTGGCAATGCTTTGCAATGATTTACATCAATGTCTTTGTTTCTTTTCACTTTTCCTGGGGGTGGGTGTCAAGGGGCTTGTGGAAGGGAAGAATAGGAGACTGTGCTTATATGCTCACGACTTGAAGTTCTAATGAACTTATTCGGTGATGACTGCTAGTAAGTTAAATCTTATGATCAATATTATAATTTACAGGTATGCAAAACTGCAGAGGTGGCTAGCAGGGTCGAAAGCCAGCTAAAACTGGTCATCAGGCCTATGTACTCTAACCCACCTATTCACGGTGCATCCATTGTGGCTACTGTACTCAAAGATAGGTGTGGAGGCTGTTCAATGTTGTCATTATGGATATACTTTTCTCAGATACTATTCACATAGTATCACGTGATATGAAATCCGATTATTTTTTATAGACTATCCCAGAAATCCTTAGCTCTTGAAACTTTTAATTATAGGAGCATGTATGATGAATGGACTGTCGAGCTGAAAGCAATGGCTGATAGAATTATCAGCATGCGCAAGCAACTTTTTGATGCTTTGCAAGCTAGAGGTAAGACATCTGGATTGTCTAGTTCATTTGAGGATGCAATTTGTATATGCTTGTTGTCACTGGTATTCTTAGTTTGTAGTCTATGCCCAGAAAAATTAGGCTTATATTTTAGTTGACAGTGGAACAGGTTTAGTATTCATTATTCAATTGTAAATTGTTTTTGTGTAGAAAGAAAAATTGTCTAGGGATATTCTTGGACTTGAGGTCTCTTAAACATCATTTTTATGTGACTGTGAATATGGTAAGTTGGAAAGATTCGTAATTTGGTTCATTGCATCTGACACAACTATAGAATCCAAAGATTTACTCATTTCTTTTTCTTTTTTTATCTATTAATATTGGTAGTTTCCTTCTGTAGTTTCTAAAAGTTGCATGCTATCAATTTATTGGACTATTTTCCTGTGATTTGGCAGGCACTCCAGGTGACTGGAGTCATATTCAGAAGCAAATCGGGATGTTCACATTTACTGGGTTGAATGCTGATCAAGTCGCCTTCATGAGGAAAGAGTACCACGTATACATGACGTCTGACGGGTAAGAAAATATTCTGAATCTCCTATGTTTAATGAAACTTACTTGAATTTTATGGTTGGAGATTTCTTTTTCTGGACGTGAATACATTTCATCTTGGAACTCAGTTGAAAGATTCAGTTTTATTTTGCATATATGATTTGTAGGTTTCCTGTTGAAAAGTTGCCAAAGTGGTTTTGTCTTGTGCTGGAGCAATATTTTTTTTTAATTAAAATCAAAAGAAAAAGGAAAAAGGTCAAACTCCTTTGGAGAAAGCTAAATACGATTTCAATTCTTGTGTACTGCTCCACTTTTATTTTTATTTTTGTTATCTACAAATCCCTCTCCCTTATCTTTCCTTCCACCTATCTGAAAATCCTAATTTGCTGAAGCAAAGCGATTTTCTTATCTGATTCTTACTCTCATCATTTGCTTATGTGTATCAATACGTGATTTTTAAATGCCAACCAGAAAAATAGAAAAGATTTTGTTTCCAGCCTCCCAAAAGGAATAATAAAGAATAACACAATTTAGAGATATTCCCAAAATCACATTTTCTTCAAGAACTATAATTCCTTTTTCCAGCGTAGCATGAATTGATGAATTATTTACAAAAATCAAGGCTGTTAAAGAACAAAAAACTTTCTTTCTACTTGAAATCATATACATGAACAATATGACATTACTAGGTATTAAATTTTGAATATGATCTGATAATATATATGTGACCTAAGAAAATCCTAATTCAATGTCTTATCAAAATTTTTGGAAATAAATTAATAATCCAAGTTTTATATAACTCCCTGTTTTCTTATCTGTGAAAATCTTATTTCATCCGTGATTGATTTTCTGTATAGAGATTAGCCCTGAATCTGTTCTAAATATAATTTTGTTGGGATAAAATTAAAATTATATTTGAAGGTTAGTGCAGGTATTGGTTGAATTGTAATTTGAAATCAATTCGGCAGTGTACGGTGGCAATAATTTAGGTTTGGGTTGATAAGGATGGTATTTTTCTTTTTCCCACTTTGATATACGGTTGGAGCTTATACAATTTAAGACAGCAAAAACCCATTAACTGAATGATCAAGCTATTATGTGCCACTTAGGTCATTTGGAGAAGTTGGTGTGTCTATTTGACAATTTGCCAATATTTGTGTACCAAAATGATTTATGCTCAATCTCTCTTTAGTGATGGCTATTTAATATGGCAGTACTGTGTGTCTTGCACATCCTCCTATTTGTGGATGTATTGAGTAAACTAAAAGGGTGGTGATGTCAAAAGGTTCATGGTCAATCATGGGCAAAAATTTGTAGTTTAGAAAGTAGAGAAAAAATTAAAACAAAAAGGCCATTGTGCTCTTTTCACCTCGAGTCTTGACAATTAGCGTGACTTGTGGATCCTGACTGTTTCCTTTCCCTCTTTCTCCATTATTTTCAGGAGGATTAGCATGGCAGGTCTTAGTTCTCGGACCGTCCCTCATCTTGCAGATGCAATACATGCTGCTATTTCCTATGTAGCATAAGATGACGCATAATACGCTCCATGCATGCAACTTTTAGCTTCAGTATGGCATGCTTTTGTTTCGTAAGAATCATCTGAAATGGAATTTGGCTATTTTAGCATGACCTTGGATTGATGTGGCTTTCGTCCCATTTTGTTTCTCTTTGAGATGGCAAACTACAAGAAACTTGTTACATTCCGTAGTATCGACGCTTGCTATTTGAGATGAATGTAGTCTATCTTTCTAACTATTAATAAATTGTTTTCTTTTTAAATGTTCTGTTATTGAAATTGCCTTCTAATTTGGATCCACAAATCTTGTTTTGCATAGGCTACTAAGGGTTCAGTACTAAGTGATGCCCTCCATCCCCTGTTTGTGGATATTAACTAGTCTTGAAGTTATTCCTTTTACCCTCATTTTGTAGCTCAAACTGAATTCAGATAGCATTCACACATACAAGTTTTGTATATAATATAGGAAGATGTAAAATTTTGTCAGTTGAAAGTTTGGAGGGTGTCTTTCCATCGTATGAAAGAATAGATATTTACCGTCCATTGGGTGAGGTGGTGAATATAAATCGTATGACGGTGTATGAAGGGGAACGGTAGACTTAGCTTAAACTTGGTGGTGTGGTGCATAGATTGGCATCTGAGATGGTGTATAAACGGGCGAGGTAGACTTAGCTTGAAAAATGAGATAATTATGATATTTGTGTTGTATTTATGGTTCCCAAAAGGATTGAGTATAAGACAAATTAGTGAAAAAAAAAATTTTTGATCTCATTGTATACTATCAAGTTTTTAAAAGGGATCTATGCGTACATATTTATTTACTCAGAGCTAATTGTTATTACATGATTGAAAAGCATGATAACTAAGAAAAATTGTATTAAATTTTTTTGAAGGAAAGTCAATAAAGACATCCTTGAAGGGTCATCTTGTAGGCTTCTGTTATTCTTGCTTTCTAAAAATTTACGGGAAAAGACAGCTATGTAAATGAAAATTTTGGACTTCAAACAACTCTTTTATTCTGGACATTATTCAAGTTTAATATCTTCATCAATTTGAAGATTATTAATATTGAATTTTATAGGACATTTATTGGTATAATGTCATATTTATTTGCATTTTCAACATGTAACATTTGAATTTTTTGAAGATTTTTTTTTTCTAGAAAAGCTTTTTGAATAAGATTCATCTATTATTACAAAAATCTCTCCTTCTCAAAAGTGTATCGAGGAAGAGATATGTTCAACAATTTCAAATGCTTTTTGGAATAGGAAAAAACATGTGTCCCTACCTTATATGCACAATTTTCTTAGATCTAATATTCCTACCAAATCCCGTCCTATTCAAATGAACAAATATTTACTTAATCACTGTATCAAAGAAATCAATGATTTATTGGATAAAAATCTTATCCGACCAAGTAAATCACCTTGGAATTGTTCAACATTCCATGTCAATAAATCTGCTGAAATCGAACGAGGAGCACCTCGTTTAGTAATTAATTACAAATCACTCAATAAAGCTTTTCAGTGGATTAGATATACATTACCCCCAAAAGAAAAAAAACTTTTGAACACGTTGTTCAAAACTGTCATCTTCTCAAAATTTGATATGAAGTCGGGATTTTGGCAAATTCAAATTAAAAAAGAAGACAGATACAAAATTGCTTTCAATGTTCATTTTGATCAATATGAATGGAATGTCATGTCGTTCGACCTAAAAAAAATGCTCATTCGAAAATTTCAAAAAATTATGAATGATATTTTTTCAATCCTTATTCAAATTTTATTATATTTATATTGATGATGTTTTAATCTTTTCAAAAAGTTTAGAACAACATTTTAAGTATCTCAATACATCAAGATTAATGGTTTAGCAATTTCTATTTAAAAAAATTGTTTTATGTCAAACAAACATTAGGTTCCTAAGGCATAACATTCATACATGAACCATTACACCCATTCAAAGGAACCTAGAATTCACAGATAAATTTCCTGATGAGATTCTAGACAAAAATAGCCATCAATAACATTCATGCATGAACCATTACACCCATTCAAAGGAGTCTAGACTTCACATATAAATTTCCTGATGAGATTCTAGACAAAAATAGCCTTCAAAGATTTTTAGAATGTGTCAATTATGTAGAAGACTTTATCAAAGAGATAAGGATCTTATGTGCCCCTCTTTTCAAAAGACAAAAAAAGAATCCAGTCCTATGGAGTCACGAGCATACAGTGGCTGTACAAAAAGTCAAAAAAATTGTCAGAAGTATTTTGTGTTTATCAATTCGATCACACTGCTTCTATTATTGTTGAAACGGATGTTTCAAACATTGGTTTTGGTAGTGTACTCAAACATATTTCAAGACAGTTTAGTCAAGAACAACTAGTCAGATTTTAATCTGGTGTTTGGACTGGTCCTCAAAAAAATTACTCCACTATCAAAAAAGAAATTTGATCAATTGTTTCGTGTATTTTAAAATTCCATGATGATTTAATCAATAAATTAAAAAAAAAACAGATTGTAAAGCATCAAATAACGTTTTGCAAAAAGACGTAAAAATCCTTGTTTTAAAGCAAATTTTCGCAAGATGGCAAGCAATTGTATCTTGCTTTGATTTTGAAATTCTATATATACAAGGATCATTAAATTTTCTTATAGACTGCCCACTAGAAAGTTCTTACAAAACAAAGAGAGTTGTGAGAAATGTTAGAGAATTATTCAAATTGAGTGAGATTTTCAAAGATATGGATTCTTCCTCTTCTTGAAGAAGATGAATAAAAATAAAGCTTCAATACCAATCTTTTCTATTGAGAATTATATTCAAAATTCCTTTAAAGGTTCAAAAAATGAAGAACATAGTTGTTCAACTTCTCATTAAAATACCTTAGCTTCAAAAAAACCCCCTCAAAAATCTGCAGAAAAGCCTTCTAACTTCAAAAAAGCTCTTGAAATTGGATCTAGTAAATTACCAAACATCAGCCCACCTCCATCATTTCATTACTTTACCAAAAATGTTCATATTCCTGTTTTCGAAATGGAAACATTTTGGATACATCGATATTCTTCCCTTGAAGATTGCCTTCAAAATATCTTTATATCTAACTTTCAATTTATGCCAAAAAAAAAAAAAAATCAAGAAAACCGGAACTTATTATGAAGCCATCCTTATCAAGTCTGGATCGACTATAAAAACTCATACTCAAAATCACAAAAGAAAAATCATATTGATTTTACCAAAATTTCAATCAACAGGGTATTATCATTTGAAGACTGGAGACATGACCATTGCAAAGAGAAACGAATGCGTCTCTCAAAAGACGGTTTATTTGAATATTTTTTCAATTATTTTGATTATCAAGAAGTTTGGTTTAATGTTTTTTTTTTTTACTTTAGATCAGTTACTCGTTCTTAGTTTATATTTTTTTAATCAAAATTGTTCTCCAAATTTTTCAAAATGGTTTCAAAACTGATTCGAGTATTTTGGACTTGAAAAGAATATTTTACCTAATCTTACTCTTCAAAGGTTCTAACATTTCAAAGAAGAGGCAAAAACTTTTTTAAAGCATCAAGAAAATCTTTTATTCCAATTCGCACATCACCTCAAAGTCTCATAATTTTCTGTTGGAACTATCATGTTCAAAAATCAATATCTGAATATAATGTTAAAAAGATTATTCAGAGATTAAAAATCAAATGGTGGTCAAAGTTTCATGAAACCAATTGCTTCCCTAAAGCTGTAAATTCTTGGATTCAAGAGTAGATGAATGCCATCCCAAAACTATAAAAAAAAAAAAGGGGAATTTGATAAAAGTGCCAATTTCCTCACTGAAAAAATCATGGTCATGTTCAGTCAATGTAAAACTCCGAAAAAACTTCAAGTCGTTTCGGAAAGGATTACTTCTTTGGCTTGCTTCTTAAAAAAAAGTCAGAATCAAAAGATGAATATTCTTCTCAAGCTGATACATCAAATTATGAACAAAGCAATGAAGACGTGTGTTTTGATCTCGATAATATTGATGATCTAATTGAAGAAGAGGCTCAAAGGAATACCCCCTTCAAATTACTACATAGACCCTGTTTTCTTGATGAATTAAAAGAATACAGGGCTCAAAAATCAAAATAATTTCTTTTCAAAAGATGTTTACCACCAAACAAATTATTCTTGTTACCCTTGTCGACAATAAAAAATGGACAAAAAATTTTAGGCCCTATTTGAAAACACCTCTTTTCCATGGAAAATGGAATTCCATTTTCCAACTTTTGGCTTGTTTGATACCATAAATTTACCTTGGAAAACATTTTCTAGGCATGCTACACACGTGCACTATTTTCCAACTTTTGGATGAATTGGATTTCCCACCTTTTTGGTGGGAAATCTGATTCCAACTTTTCAGATTTTTTTTTTAAACAAATTTTATAATAATGGAATTCCAGCTTTTTTTTTTTTTGCAATTGGAACAAATTTTATAACCAATTGAAAAAAAAAAAAATCATTTTAATGGACAATTTCCATGTAAAAAATGTCAAACGAACACTAAATTTTGATGAAAAAATGATTTTCTAGGAAATATATTTTTTTTATTTTTATTTTTTTACTTTTTGGCAATGGTAACAAATTTCATAACCAATTGTCAAAAAAAAAAAAAAATCACTTTAATGGACAATTTTCATGTGAAATAAAGCCAAACGAACACAAAAAGATCCAAAATTTCAAAAAAAATTCAGGTGGAAAATTATACCAATCAAACACACTTAATTAATAATTCCCTGGAAACAAGTTCTATGCAATTATTTTTCTTGGAATTCATTTTCTATCTACCCATTTTCCACTCTTGCAATGAAACGGACCATTAGTCACTTTATTAAAGTAACAGTCCATAATTCAAAAAATTGGGTGGAAGGACAATTATTTTCAAAAGCATTCAAAGCATGGCAGACAAAGGACAGATTGTGTTGCTCCCCATTGTTCTTCAACATTCCATAATCAAATTCAAGAAGTTTTGAAGTTCCAAGTTTCATTATATAAGGAAGCAGAAGGCACAAGACTTCTTCAAGTGTGGAATAGCGGGAGATATTCACATCCAAGAAAGTTTTAGATTATTCTTGTAATTTAAAAGCTTTCTTTAAAATTTTCAATTGTAATTTCAATTTGAGTATATAATCTTGTATTCAAAAATTTTTATATGAAATAAATTAATTTTCTTGTCTCTATACTATTGCTCCGCTATCCGTCCCTAGGCCTATGTTGATCATGACGTGATCCAGTGCTTTATGGATTGTCTCAATCCTTGTGAAAAGTAATTATCTCCAAAATATAAGGAGATACATACAAAAGGTTTATAGCATATGTTTTTCTTTAACCCCTTTTTTCACTCTGATAGTATTGTCGATCATATCAATAACGAGAAAATGAATGTATTTTCATACTATTTAGTTTTAAGTATCTAGTAAGTGATGATTCGGGTGTCCAACATAATCGCAGTAGTATTTGGGTTCCCAGCATAATCTCAGGAGTACCTTTGTTGACAAGGTAGTATCCCATAAGATGAAGAGCTTGTATGGAAATGGAAAGATTCAGTTAACTTTATCAACGCATGAATTATAATCTTAAGAAGCCTATAAACTTTCACCAACACTCACACTGTTTACCTGTACTCTTATTTAGCTTTACCACATGAAATTTTTATTTCAACAAAAAGAGTTCTAGCGGCTATGATCTCACTCAACTCTTTTCCATGCAAAAATATTATCAAATGGAAGTCATGTTATTTGAGCATTAATGTGCAAGAATATTAACTAGAACAACTTTTCTATGTTCCACATCCACATTCAGTTTTTGGTCCGCTTGCTACTAAAAAATTCAACAAAAACATATAGCTCCTAAAATTACAATAAACATAAAACTAACTGTTGACTCGGAAAAATGGATCTTCTTGTGGCCTACAGAAAGCAACTCCACGTATGTTCCTCCCTCCATACTTGACACAAATCGTCAGCCGCTCGCGGCCATTCCCAGCTATGGTGGTAGTGGCCACGAACACTCCAACGATCAATTTAGTCGACGATAATTGTAAACAAGTAATTCCGCTAGCGGAAACCATCGGAATTTCTGTAATATCTCGAGGGGAGGAAAATAGTGAATTCTTAAGAGTGAAATTACGTTATCTTACAAAGGCACAAAGCATAGGTATTTATAGAGGAAGGGGTGAAAAAAGGACCGTGGATGGAAGACATGTGACTTCATCTGCTTGTCCGAAGCATCTTCTCGTAGACGTCCATCTATCACTCCATAGGTGGGCGGATATTTAATGTTCCTGACACGTGTATTCGAATTGACACATTAGCGTCTGCTGTAAAGATGTCACATCCATCATTCAAAAGATTTTATATTGGACAGATGTTTGTACGAAAAATCTGTATCTCACTCCGAATCATCGACTTCCATCAGTAGGTGCCCCTTCTAACCACGCGGCTTGGCCTTCGTTCATGCCAACCCCATTCACTTCGGATACTGACTTTGGGTATTATGCGACCTGTCATGTACTAGGCGCCTCAGAGTGCGGGCTTGTTTTGACCTGGAGACTCAGAGACGTAACATTAACTATGTCAATATAAAATTACAAAATAAACTGTTGACAACCCAAATTCAATTTCAGTAACCCCACCAAACCACCTTTTGGAAATAAATATCCACAAAAATTAATAAAATCAACAACTTGTTCAGTTTTTGAAAAAATAATACTAATATTTGTTGCTTCAATCTGGATTTACGTTGCTCCGGAAAGGATTATTGATATTAGTGTCTGATTACTTGTGCAATTGGGACTTGTGTTGCTCCATTTCTCCGAAAACTTGGAACTCTAGTTTGTTGATTGAAGAGGATGTAAGTAAATGAAATGTTGAAAGGAGTAAAAAATAGAAATCGTAGTTGGGACATGTTTTTGAAGCTAATTAATGCGACATAAGCATGAAAGCTAATTAATGCGACATAAGCATGACCCTGAAACATATTAGCAGATTTCTTACAATTGACTGAACTGATACTAATGTCAAGATTAAAGAAAGTGGTATCAAGAGTATCAGTCAGTGCCAGAAAAAATCATTTTGCATAAGCAAATTGGATGGAAGTCGGGCATGCTCATGCATCCCTGTCCACAACAGGCACGAACGGCAAGTCAAATATGTACAAACTCAATTGACTCCTCGAAGGGTCATCTTGGTGGAGAACTGTACTACTTTTTGCTCATATTTTCTTTCTTACATTTGTCTCATACCTCTTGGCCTTGTTTCTGATTCCTTCTATGTATGTTTTCCCATTAATAGCGAGAAGTTGGACTTCTTAGGCCACCCGTTTCAATTCTATCAATATAAGAAAACTTCTTGACGTTGATATTAGAAGGTTTAGTCATGATCTTTTCTTCTTCTTCTTCTTCCTTTACCAAAGAATCTAAATTACCAGTTGAATAATTCTTTTTAATATTCGTGTTTTGTAAAGGCTTTAAGTTCCAACCCTTGAAATCAGACTGTTTCATTGAAGTCGGCGTCTCTGCAGCTGAACTCAATTTCTCAGTCTCTTCCCCTGGACTTGGAAAGCTGCTCAACGTTGGTGACGTGGTGGTGGTGTCCATTGAAGGCTTCCATGTAACTACTGCGACTGATGGATCTTGAGCCAAAGAATCTGCATAAAGAACATCCTCAATACGCGACATCACTGTGTTGGCCAAGCTTTCAAGTACCCTTGAATAGCTCTCCAAGATAGAATGGCCTACATCCTAGAGGGTCAGGAGAAAATCGTACATTATTGTAAAATTAACTCGTTAGACATGGAAATGATTAGGACGTGTAGCGTTACATCTTATAAAAGTGACCGATCACACAAATTCTAACTTAGTGGCGTGCCAAATATTGAAAGAACGTAATAAGAATTAATCACTTTGCGTACCCTGTTATATTGGATTTTACTTATGCCAAGTGAAGATTGAGGTATTCCCTGGAACTGATGCTTGAGTAGGAGTAAGATCGTTTCTGCTCGTTCTTCAAAGAGCTCCCTTTTCACCAAACTCACAGCAGAACCCCACCCAGATTTCCCATCCTTATGATTCATTTTCCTTTTCCATATCACAATAGATGCCTCGATTCTGTTCTTTAGGTCAAGATGAAACACGAGACTACTGTTCAGGTCAGTCGAAAGGAATTGTTGAGGATCGAAGAACTCAATGGTAATGCTTTTGTAGATTAAATCACCAAGGCTTGATCTACCATTCTACAAAAAACCACAGTCTTGATTATTAAGTGAATGTTAGGAGATGAATAACACTACGTAGTGCAAGCATACAGGTCATGATAGGCTCTCTGCATATTATATCTTGAAGAAATTTAATGTCATTATTCACTTTATTGACATGAGTAATTTGAGGGGCAAATAGACTCCAAATTTATTTTATATATGTGTAGTGGAGATATTATGTTGTATTACAGGTTGGTTAAGTCCATATTACAGGGGAGATGCTGCCGAAATTTTAACAAATTATATGCAACATCTTTCGAGGCAATCTGTAAGCCCTCGCTTATTCAAGCTCACAAAGATACTTCCGACACAATTCGTAAGTCCTCACATATTTGGGATTGATGCATATTTTCGAGGCAATTTGTAAGTCCTCATATATTGGAGCTGCTCATATTCTGAGGCAATCTATAAGACCTCACCTACTTGACTACTTATATTTTAAAATTCGACCCGCACATGAATGTACGACTCAGACTTGGGGGACTATAGTTATACTTATAAATTACGTGGCATCGACTTTCGTTGGATTTGACTTATTAAACTAATCAATTGCATCTTGTGCTCGGCCCGTTAACCACTGGCCCAATTACGTTTTCCTATATATATATAAATGTGATTTTATTTTACACAAATGTATGATTTCTAATCCTATCCAAATTCTCTCTCCCTCTCTTGCACTCTCTTTTTCTCTCGTCCGACCATTGATTTGATCGTCGGAGACGGTCACTAGACTTTTTTCTCAACCGGTGACCTATGCCTGCTGACGGTGTGTTCTAGTGTGCAGGTGATGTCTACGTGGAGGGAAGGTTGAAGGGATTCTGATGGCACATTTTTTGAGGTCAACATATATAACTATTGGATTACTCTTATGCAAATTCAAATAACAAAGAAAGTAAAGGAAAAAATAAAGAGAAAAAAAATAGTAACTCCCATACTTTAAGATTATATTTTCAGAAATATTAAATTTTAAGAAATTTTTCATAATTCAAGTTTTTTTTTTCTTTTTGAATAAAAATAGATAATAATTATTTTACATAAGATAGGGATGTGACACGAATTGGTGGAGGAAAGAATTGATCGTGGCTCCATGAATTCATAATTTTCTCCATATATGTTCCGTTCACAACCATCATTTTACATATCACGCCAAGCCACATTCATCATTCTACGTCTCACTGTAGTAGACGTTCGAAATTCATAAAGGTACACAAAATTGTGACTTCTAATGTGACTTAATCCATGTGACATGCTAAATTATGGATTGATAATATATCACAAAAATGAAAAACAACAATTATAACATATGCTATTTATGCGTGTGACCTTTATGACCTCTCACAATAATGATGAAAATGAAAAGAATAAGTATCTCTCTCTCCAAACAATATTCAAACGATAAGAATCCATTTTATGTAATTTGAATTTTAAAAATTAAAAATCAGATATATATATATATAT
>CAIGRP010095721.1:0-27296 GCA_903798385.1 Fraxinus cuspidata | reverse complement strand
GAACTAGATTAATTTCTAACATAAACTGCCTTTACATTTTCGCTTTGCTGATACTGGTAATCTATTTAATAGTATGCACGATTCAACAGGACTACATGCCATTTGCTAAAGAGCAGTGAACTTATAAATTTGATCTAGTGCATGTATCCTCAGACACAATACACAAAAGGCAAATCGGCTCACAAGTAGGATCTGTTGGTGGAGATTGTGATGGAGACTTGTCAAAAATTTGCACTTATTCTGAGCTCGAAAACAGTCAAACAGAAACTAATGGCCTGTTCTCTTTACCATTTTCAAGCTATTTTCTGTTTTCGATTTTCCACAACAGTGAAAACGAGTTCTCTTTCACATTTTTGAAAATGCGTTTTTGAAAACAAGTTAAAATTTATAAAGAAAACCCAAAACGACAAATTTGTCGTTTTGAGTGTTTTCAGTTATAATCAAGTCNCAAAACAGCGAAAACGCGTTCTCTTTCCCATTTTCGAAAACGCGTTTTTGAAAACAAGTTAAAAATTTGTAAAGAAAACCCAAAACGACATATTTGTCATTTTGGGTGTTTTCAGTTATAATCAAGTCAAAATTTTCAAAACGCGTTTTGGGCGTTTTCAAAACAATTTTTCAAAATGCCAAAAAGAACACATTTTCAAAAATCTCAAAATGGACATTCAAAACACAAAATGAATTCAAAACTCAAAATTGAAACACAAAGAGAAGAACCCCTAAATTGTTGTTCATTTTCTTGTAATATTTATTTGTTTTTTAAGATAGAAAATATTTCAATTCAATCTTTTGGCAAATTTTCATTCTTGTTGTGAATATTAGGTAGAAAGTGCACTTCTATTTTTGAATAATTTAAACAACTGATTTCATATATTCAGTTATTTAAAATTTGTATTTTTATATCTTTTTCCACTTCCCCATTTCTTATTCTCTTCTTTCCCGTTTATCAATTGGTACTAGTGTATTGTTAAGTGATAAATTCTACATTTGGTTAATTACTAAAATATAGACCAGTATAAGAGCTTGAATACTCCTCTTAAAAATGTAAACTTTTAAAGATGAAATTTCAATTTTTTTCATATAATGTTATAGTCCATTAAGTTCAAACGAGAAATTTGATCCAACTAAGACTCAAATGTGCATACAGATTTTAAGATTTGTCTGTTCAAATAGCCATCATTTAGCGCGGGTATATTAAAGGATAAATTTCATATTAGTTACCAAAACATAGATCAAATTATAAGAATTTGGGTTATTCCTTTTAACAAGGTCATCTGAGTTTTCTATTCCTACTTGGCTTCTTGTAATGTGAAAGACAATTTGTTATTTATTGAAGTAATGTACATTTTCTAAGCATTATCGTCCTCCTTTTATAGTGTGTCCTTATACATTGATGTATTTTATCGCATTATGAATGTTGATATTTAAGACTCCCATTTCACGATTGAGCATATCATACTATTATTGAGAATAAATTTAGTTTGTTATTGTATAATCGGGAGGCTTTTCAAGAAATTTACTTTGCTTCTCAAACATCTGAGCGAAAATCAAGCAGTGGTTTTCATCGTCCAGTAGCTGCAATTCCCAATGAAAACAAACACAAACTAAACCTTGTTCCCAATAATATTTTCTCATCACTCTCATTGCTAGAGCTACTTGACGATTTAGAACTAGATCCTAAGTGACCGGTTGTGGGCCGGTTCTACTGAGATCCCATTGCATTTCATGATCACATCATATGGAAAAATTCAACTCGAGAGAGTAAAAAATCAAGTGAACAGACAAGATTAATGAAACATATCTGCCTGTCAAATGATATCACCATTTTGAAGTACTAAGCAAGGGTCAAGAATCAGCATCCCAACTTTCATTTATTACTATTAGAAACAAAAAATGTAGATTTATGATATACACTTGCGTAGTGTTTTATCTATAAGTATATAATCCTGCCACAAAAGCGCCTTAAGAAGTTCAAATACTATAGGTTCCGGATAAAAAATATTTATCGGTATAAAAGGTACCTGAAACTGAAATTATACGGCATAACCTGTACTAATGTAGAAAGAGGCTGTTTTCCTCTTCTCTCAAGATGTTTTACTGCCTGATTCCTGAGTTCATCCGGTAGCTGTAGGCAAACCCAGTCAAGCAATGAATCCAGGTCTTTTGCAAAGTCGAGTCGATACCAGTCTAGTAATTTTGGAATTAATAACATGTTTTCTGATGAAATCCCAACTGCTGCTTGTAAATAGTCTCTTTTCGCACTTTCCAACTCGGTTTCAATATGAGATGCAGTGTAGACCCTCACCTTAATTTAAGAAAATTTATATATGATTATAAATTTTTCCATTCAAAGTATCAATGGATTTATATGTTCAATATCAGCATAATATTGGAAAAGTTAAACAGTTATAGAAAGTGTTCAAACTCAACATATTTATAGTTTTCCGTTTCATACATACATCATATGTGTTATATGGGAATCTACATTTCATATTTTCTATAACAATATTTCACTTTTTATGAAAATAAATTTTTTATTAAGCTGGGATCGAATTTTAAAGCATGTTTTCATAAAATTATTATTCCATGTAAATAATTGAAGGATCTTTCTATGTTAACAAGCAGCATAGTGGACTTACAGCAGGGGAGGACCAACTTCCACAAGAGAGTGCAAATGTGACCAATGGTTCAGACCACTCTAAGCCGAATGTGCTACGAACCTTCATTTCGTCATTTTTCGTGGATTTTTGGCATGTCTATAAAAGTGATTAGCAGTTTACGTATATTCTTCAAACTATTAAAAAAATTGCAAATATACAGAGCTTTAATTAAGGAGTAACAGTGAAAAACTTACATATTTTAAATGAAATGGTAATCTTAAGATGAAGTGCTCAATCATAATTGCATTTAGCAAATGTCCTCCAACAGTTATTGTTGCCTGCAGGAAGCATAGTCGAATTTCAGGAAATTCTGGAGTTCATGTGTAGTGGTAAAATCTAATTCAGTAGCCAGGTGATTTGAGAGTACTGAATTTCCACAGGATCTTAAATAAGACTAAAGTATTTCAGAAAATTTACAGATTGCTGTCAAATTTTAACGTTCACGTAGGATTGTGAACTTAACATCAGCTTGGGAATTGATGGTTATTCATCATCAAGAGTGTTTTCAACTGGAATTGGCAGGAACATTTTTTGATAGTGTACATCAAAATATGTTTTAATGTACTCTATAACCAGAATTTTCCATTACAAATAAACAGAAACACTATAGATGATCAGCAAACCATTAGCATTCAGCAAAGCTGAGAAAATATGGATTGGAATGATTAGTGAAATCTTGCCTTTTGCATTAGTGCTACAACCATTTCAGGATTGTCGGGAATTCCAATCTCCAAAAATGCCTGCAAAACATTAATAGTGCAGCTACATTACTATCCTTAAATAACTTTTGTTAAGCACCGGGATAATGTTTAAAGTCCAAGAAAAATGATCCTTAGAAAAAAGGGTTTTTGAGAGAATTCATACATTCATTATGCAGGAATTGTAGGTGTTTATCCAGAAGGCGAGCTTCTGTTGATGTGTTAAACCCTCTAACTTGATGGACGCTAGCTTGCCAAAGAGGAGTCTGAAATTTTCGTAGGAAAAAGTCAGTACTATATGATTTCATCTTCTCAAAACCATTAAAATGACTATCTCAGGCCATACTTTAGTCTATGGATCAAAAATGATGCTTTTGTTTTGCGGTTGAGATCAACTGAGCCAGCTTCAATCGTGCAGAGATGTTTGTAAGGGCCGATGTCCCTCTTCTTAAATTCAGAAGATATGCAATAAGGATCTCGAAAATCTGATTCCACGTTATTTCTACTAAATGCTCTAGATACTAGTGAAGAAAAAGACTCTGAATCCATTGTTTTCCCTTTCAGTTTGTTCAATCTTAGAAAAATGCTGGACAAGCACTTTAGTATGTCCTCTGAGATTTTGTTAGCCAGGCTCTCTGTATCTGTCACTCTGTCGTCGGATGAACTAGACGAACTCTCTTGTGTTTGCTCCACAATCCTACACTGAAACAGAAAAATAACATAAGGAATCGAATGTCAATTCATGGGCCAAGACTTTATAGCATGTTTGGTACACAAAACACACATTGAGAATGAGAAAGTACCTGTAATTTCCTTGGACTTGCAATTTTTCTTATTGGTTCAGGCTTCATTGCAGGTCTCTTTTCCGGGATATTTATTACAGGTCTTTTCTTTTCCGGAGATAGTTTATCATTGGAATAAGTGAGACACGACTGGTCCTCATTTCTTAATCCATATTCCAAGGACAAATTTGGTTTACAAGAAGCTAGTTTTTCATTTGATACCCTGTTAAAGGAATCCCTCGTGACTTCCGACACGGTTTCGAAACGCAATTGTTTTCTTGTAGACACACTTCTTGTAGATGCATTTCTCGCAAGAGAAGCTAAAGGTTGGGCCATATTAACTTCACTTTGGGACAAGGATCTTGAGTGGCTTCGTCTAGAACTTCCAACTGATGACTCAGTGCATGAAAACGGTGAATCCTCCACGCCCTTTTTGGAGGATATGTAGACAGCTTCCTGATATAGTCCTTGTCTAAAATTTATGACCTGTTCTTCAAGCCGAACTACCTCTTCTTCCAATACAGCTACTTCGGCTAGAAGCTCCAATGTCTAAACATCACAATGCAGATAACAAGATTACTTCTCTAATCAATTATGGGAGCATAAATAAATTTGAAGATTCAAAAATCAATGTAAAATAGATTTAAGTTGATTAAGTAGAATATTGTGAATTTACGAATGGGAATAATCTGAATCGACTTGACTCAAAAAATTGACTCATTTCGAGAATCCCAAGCATTTCCCATTTCTTTTAACAATAATTCCCAATCATACCTTTTTAGTCCCTTCCGCGAATTCCAACCAAAAATCTTGACAGCATGTTCAAGAACAGGATTGACAAGTTTTGAACTTATTTTTCCTATTTAACAGTGTCCAGTATTGTCAAGAACTGTGTATATTTGATATTGCCGACAGTATTTAAGCAGAAGAAAAAGATAAAATCTTGTTCATTGTAGCGTGCCGTCCTGTGCTTAGAGCAACTACTTTGTAAAGAAGAAGTGACAGATCTAGAATAGAATTGAATTAATGATTGTAATACTCCTTCTATTCCAGGAAGCCGAGGTAAAGCTCCTAATGGTCTATTGAAAGCCCTCTCCAAAGCTCTATGAACATTTTCTTCATGTCTTAACTTCTTCCTTAGCTTATCAACCTGCAAATGCGAAGGAAAAAAACCAACAAAATGAGAATAAAAGTAAAAATATGTCAAAATTTACCATTTTTTCCTTAGAAATTTGATTACGTCTTGTAATAAGGCCAGTTTTCTTTCTCTCATTGACCGGCGCCAATTCCCCGGAGCTTTTTCTGCAGACTGTAGTTTGCTTCTCTGCAATTCCATCTTCTTCCCCTGAAAAGATTCAGATTGAGGAAGTTTTCTAAGTACACTTGCATTTACATTGAGGGGGTCAAAATCATTATTTCTTGGATAAGAATAAAGAATCCAATTCACATTAAGATATAAAGAACCCAACTTTTCAGAACTAAATGACAGTTCACAATCTACCATATTCTCAAAATAATTGCTTATTAAAGAATGAAAATAAGAAAAAAAAATTAAAAATACTTACATTTTGAGGATTTAAAGGTGGTTTCTTGGAGCTAATGATTCTGCTGAATCTGTCATTCATCCCTTTGTTACTTTTCCAGGAAACACCATATGGATCTACAGTTTCCTCTTTATTTAGATTGCAATAAAGAAAAAGTAAGAAAAATGGAATCCCACTCACCAAGAAAAAGTATTGATCATGTAACTAAATCAATTCAAGAGAAAATAAATACTCGAGAAATAACCACACAAACCCTTCAGTAGAAAAGAATTTTTACACACATATAGAGAGATAAGAGAGAGAGGGAGAGCGGGAAAGTTGAATGGTGAAATGGAAATGAGGGACACTATTTTGGGTAAGAAGGCTTGGAACATATCATAGAGCCAAAGCATCTTTTCGGTTTGTGGATGGAAATATAGTAAGAAAGCTGGCTGGTATATTGATCATTTTCCGACCGTACAGTATTTGACAGTATTGTAAAAAAAAAAAAAAAAAAAATTCATTCGTGTGGGGAAGGAGGATCACGTAGGATGGTGAAGAATAGTTCGGCCCTAATTTTATCTTTTGGCGTGGGAAAGGTGTATCACATAGAATTTGAAGAAGATCTAATTTAGTGTTCGATATTGTGTACCAAAGTTGTCGAGAGGACAGATTTTTGCACTTAAAATGAAAATATACGAAGGTAGTAGTATGAGTATCCCATATTATTATATGTTGGAGGGTGTGAAGGGCTAGTGATACCCTGCTTCTAAAGAACAAAAAAAAAAAAAAAAGAACCCAACACTGAGGAAGGACTGACAGACAGACAGAGGAGAGAGCAAAGGAGGTACAAAAAGACGAGGTTTAGACAATTCCAACCTCAGTCAGACCACAGAATATCAGGATACTAAGCTTTTATCTTTATTTACCAAATGTTTGGTGTATAATTTGCTACTTAATGAAGTAAAATATATTGCGTAATTTTATGCTGGCAAAACTAAAACAAGAAATGCTTATAAAAGTACTTCTGCCTCTGGAACGTTTGGGAAGATGATATGAACGTTCACTCAAATTTCCAATAGTAGTAAAGAAGAAATATAATTATTATTCAGTATTATTTATCAAACATATAATTTATAAAAGCGAAAAATCATTTTTAGAAGGGTGTCTATTATTTGAACTATAAATTTTTTTTCCTCCCACCTAAGCCCTTGTGCAAAGTTGATTTCTTGAAAAGTGATTTCTTTTTTTTAGAATGTGTCGTTAAAAAGTAAAAAAAGTTATAGAAAAATGTAAAAAACTAATAATTTATTTTTAGAATATGTGATAAAAAATATAAATTTTAGTCACGCATCAGGATCCGAAGTATTACTCACTTAACAACCACCCATTCCTTGAAAGTAAAAATATAGCTAAATAAAATGTAATCCAAACAGAAACTAAATAGTAATAATCGCCCTTCAAGACATGACGAGTTGTTTTCAACTAACAAAGCTCGCGCCAATGCATTGTATCTCATACACTAAAATAGGCATTTTTCCATATGGAAAAGTTGAAGGGATATACCTCACTCTTTCCGCCACGAAAGGGTCGACTTAAATGAAATAGAAGCCTTCATTTTATACTAGGGAAATTTTGTACTTTTTAACACCTTCGACAAATCTCAAATAGTCTCAATTTCAATCCATGAGTTTCTTATTTATATCGTCAAGGTGTCCTTCACACATACAAACTAAAATTTACACGAAATTTTTATAACTAAATGATGATAAAAATTAAATAAAAAGGAATCTATTTATAACCTTTATGTATATTGATAGTGGAATTCATCGTTAATAATGTGAAGAGATGGGTGCATGAGAAGCGGGATGTAATGGGAAATGCACTGGCAAAAAATGTGCTTGAAAGTGAGTGTAATTATTTATGTAGGCGTCGGTGCAACTATTTAATCCACTAGTCACCCTCTTTATTTCATGCAAATTCACAAATTTCTATTGGCATTTGTCTTGTCAAAGTAAGCTGCATTGTCTCCGTCCCATTTATATATACTGGTTTTCCTTATTTTTTGTCACAATTATATAGTCTTTTTTTTTTTAATTGAGAACGTTATGTTTTTTTCATTTACTAATATGTCCTTATTTAATTTGCCTAATTATAACCATTTTTTTCTGATTTAATCTTGAAATTATACAAATATAAAGATAAATACTTCTTAAAATTAAATCATTAAATTTCTTTATTACTTTTAACAATAATTTACTACTAATTATTACTAATTACATAAGGGTAAATTAGGATTTTTTTTGGCAAAAATTGATTTTTCAATAATATTAAATAAGATTTATTAATCAGTGCAAAAAATAAAATCAACTTATATAAATGGAACGGAAAGGGTAATTTTTAAAATTAATTAGTTCTTATACGTAAAAAGTTAGAAATATATATGATGCTCACTTTAGAGATAAAAAATACTTTCAAAAAAGAATCATTTTATTTTAAAGCGAAATAATATTATTTCAAAGATATTTGGAAGAGAAAAAATAATTACAAATTGCTTGACAATGCAATAAAGATAAAGAAAACCCCTTGTCAACGAAAAATTCACAAAAATATTAAATATCTGATATTATCTGAATATTCAACTCTCTCTTCCTTGTTTACTGTTTCAATTAGAAATTAGTTTGAATTGGACCATAATGTTAAAATCTTTTAGTAGAAAAAAAAATGATAGTGTTGTTAATGTTAAAAAAAAATAAAAAAAATAAAAAAAAAATAGCATAATGACATACTTTAGGTATGAAGGTTGCACCATTAATAGCTGCAAATTATTTTATTGATAAATGCACACAAAAATTGGGTCGTATTAAATGCATATTTAAAGATAATTAATGCCAATTGACAAATTATTGAAATTTGAGCATGCAGAAAGTACATAAACAATTAAGAATAGATTGATTATAATTTTTTTTATGGAGAAAATTAATGAAGTGACCTTTTAATGATTCTTCTTCGTGACTTTGTCGTTTTTTCTTGATTTGTCACTCGCCACAAACCAACCCTAAGTACGAAATCATTAGTAGTTTATTGAGACATATTTGATACTTTACATCAAAATAAATATTTCACTTATTTTTATTCTCTAATCTTATTGATTGTACCAAACGTGTTGTCACTATAAAGCTAGAGCAGTAAAAGAAAAATAAATAGATTGATTTACGGAGAATTTTACAAAGCTAATAAGAAAAATGAAGGGAAATGTTAAAATCGAAAGTTATAGCCATGCTAAAATCGAATAGGAAATGCTTCAAAAAATCAAATAGGAAGTACTTAAAAAAGTTTTTTTTTTTTTAAATCAAATAGAAAAACTCATTGGAGATGCTCTTTAAATTCAATGGAAAATGTTAAAAGTATACTTTGGGACATTCCCAACGCATAGGAAGATTATTAAATTATAATTTAAAAGCAGAATTTGGTGAATCAACTTCACCTTACACGCAATATTAAAATAGTAAGCACGTGACGTGAGCGTATTAAAATAACTTTACCGCTTTCTCTAAAACAAGCTTCAGAAAAAGAAAAAAACAAATCTATTTATTTTAGAAAGTAACTTATTTTTAGTTTTGTAGATAGAAGTAAAATTTATTTAAAAAAGTACTTATTTACTTATAAGTAAATTTACTTGTAAATAAAGTTCTTAAACTTAGCTACTTTGGCTGAATTGAGATCTGCCATCCAACCTATTGTTCTTTAGTTGTCTTCTCAATATATTGTTAACATATTGACATATCATCTCTATTTAACAAAAGAACATAAATCATCACATTTTTATACATCGATACGTTTCACATTGACGTTTCCCTATTTACTAATCAAGAATATGCAATGAGTCGAAATATAAAAAATTTA
Source organism: Fraxinus cuspidata (assembly GCA_903798385.1). NCBI lineage: Eukaryota > Viridiplantae > Streptophyta > Magnoliopsida > Lamiales > Oleaceae > Fraxinus > Fraxinus cuspidata. The sequence continues at coordinate 17,727 of CAIGRP010095721.1, read as the reverse complement.
TTAGAAAGAAAACAAGTTCGGATAGTAAATCTCTCCTTTAAGCCTTCACTCTCTTGAATGCACACAGCAAGCATGCTTTGGTGCGTTCAGAATAATTTCTTCAACAATTTTTTTGTCGGAAGACTATTGGACATTTTTTAGATGAATAAAGCTAGATGTACGTTTTAGCCTGACAATGAGTTTGACACTCTCTCTACATGGAAGAAATTTGGTCGGTGATGGAATGTATGCGTTTAAAATCAATGATGTAGATTGTTGTCACTTGAAAGAATGTCAAACCTAATGTATCCATAATGTACGTGTAGCATGGTTGTTTTTATATTTTGCAAGGTATAAATTAAGATTTAATTATTTATAAAATTCGAGATAGACTAGATATAGCAAATGCTTGTTAATTATATTTGTAATTTGTTTTGATAATTAATTTTCTGAACATTATAATGAAGTCAAATTATTCTCAACTACGAGTTCTGCCACCTTTCTCCTTTACAAAGATTTAAATAAAATAGTGGAAATAAGAAAAGTAAATATTGACATGATTTGGTTAAAAGCATTAGGTTGTTTAGACTGTTTTGAGATTGGAATATTGCGAGATAACGCGAATGACAAATAACACGCTCGAAAATACAATTTTAAGAAGACTCGCGAAGTGCAACGAGAAAAAATTCGTTGATTCATCGGAATTACTATAATTGATTTTGATGGATGAAATCATCGATTTCAAAGAATATCGGAATTGAATCGAAACTGAAAAACTCCAAGTAGACCCTTTAGTGTTTTCTAATGTCGTCACCTTATGTTGAAATTTCACGTCTTAAAATATAAAAATTAAGAATAAATATATAAGGGTCTGTTTTCTTTGTGTTTTGAGTTTTGAATTCATTTTGAGATTGTTGAAAACGTGTTCTTTTTGACATTTTGAAAAATTATTTTGAAAACACCAAAGATGCGTTTTGAAAATTTTGACTTGATTATAACTAAAAACACTCAAAACGACAAATTTGTCGTTTTTTGTTTCTTTTATAAATTTTTAACTTGTTTTCAAAAACGCATTTTCGAAAATGGGAAAGAGAACGCGTTTTCGCTATTTTAAAAAATCGAAAACAGAAAACGACTTGAAAATAGTAAAGAGAACAAACCCCTAACTAGGCTTTCTTTGGGAATAGCCTGTGACCTAAGTAGTCATTGCTTTCTCTTGATTGGTGGGCATTTAAAGAGAACAGACCCTAAGCTTCTATCGGAACTCGAAAAAAGAAGCAATTTCGCGAGAAAGTGACCCAAGATTAATGGGCATATGGAGCATAAGGCTTTATTTAAAAGATCGAGGCCTTGACTTATTTGCAGAATTAGAGTTCGATCGTAGCTTCCCCAAAATAAAATATCAATGGGCTCAAATGAACGTTTCAAATTGTTCGAAAGCTCAAACATGTCAACCTTTAAAAATGGAGTATAAGATTGTATATTATCGCAAGAAAAAAAATGGAACTAAAAGGATTCAATTGTAGACTCTTTCAATTGTTTATATAGACTTCTTTTTTTTTTTTTTTTTCTCAAGAGGCAAATGTTTTCTTTTAACAACATCATTTTATATAACTTTAAATTTTGTGATTGTGTTGTGTCCATCAAGGACTCGAACATAGTCACAAGGACATTTCAACTTTATCTTAATTCTTAACTCACTTTTCACTATTTTATTTTTAATCTAATACTCCAATATAAAAAGAAGTTACACCACAAGTATCTCTTTCTTAATTGTATTTAGACACGTTTTGTTTAGTATAATAAACATATTAAAGGCATGTTTGGGCCAGATTAAAATTCAAAATCAAACAATCAACATTAACAACATCTTCTATGGGAGATCTCACATCTTTTCAACTACACATTTTAAAAACTTCTATCACAATTCACTAAAAAATCGATTTTAATTCCCATCAAACACCCTCTAAGAATTAAATGATTGTCTTCATTTGCATAATTCAAATGTAATGGGAAGAAAAATCAACTCGTAGGTCAAAACTTGAGAAATTATGGAGTCAGTTCGAAACCTATATATTGTCTATCAACCATGTCATTCAACTTGATTATAGATCTTGTCTCATCCTTGAATCTTATAGATCAAGTCTCGGTGTTTTGGGACATTGAATTTCTTACTAATATTTGCGTTATTCTTGCTTCTACTTCTTCCTTAATTGCTTGTGAACTTCTTCCCCTTAGTGAGGAACAATCCCCTACCAACATGTTTTTTACATCTTATTGCTAGGTTGTACATACTAGTGATACATATACATGGCATTCAAGATTTGGACGCATTAACCTTAGTAGAATACAAAGACTGGTTAGAATATCATCTCAACTCGATTACAAGATTTCTAAAATTGCAACAAATTAAAATTACATAAATCCTATCATGTAGATATTTGCATAAAAAAAAATCTATTTTGATATCACAATGTTATTTTGGAAAAGTCACAAATGGTCCGGGAATTGGACCACTTGTTTAGAAAAAAGTTGGAAAGGCAAAAGCACAACCACATATCATGATCAAGAATATTATTTGTTGAGATCATAATTTTGTTATATTCCTAATTTTTTTTTTCAATTAGATAGTAATCCCAAGTCATGAGTGTTAATAATTCGAAATTCGTTACATCATTAACCCCAACCAAGTTCAAAAAATATTAGAAAATCGTTAAACCTTCAAACTCAAAAAGGTGTCAAAAGTACTATATATGTTTATCGCACAACAATAATTCAAATCCCAACTCATTACTATTTACTTCTCAAATGAAAGTGATCATGACTAGATCTGCAAGAATGTGTCCATTATCATATGGACCATGCTTCCCGGTGTACGTGAAGCATGGTCCGATAAGGCACACCCCGGTGTACAAAAGACATTATCCTTATCATATTGAAGTGTTGTGCTCGGGGACTTGGCCATTAATTTTCCTCAATTTCCTCTTGTAACATCAATTTTGTTATTAGGGGCCATAGGTAGACCGGACAATGTCCACGTTTGCTGTGACATTGTGGTCCTAATTAATATTGGACCACATTTTACACACAAGAAATTTGAACACAAAAATATTTACCCTGGCAATTTAGACGCCTATAAATAATCCTATCGTTTCATAGGTTGAATATGTCTTCGCCTCTTATTATAAGAGGAGAAAAATTATGGTAACGGGAAAATCCAAATATTTGTATCGTGTCCAACTCATGAATGGAAGAAGCAGAGAATTGATTAATCTAAAAAATTGAGAGCTAAATTATAGCTATGTAATTGGCGTTGATTGACATGTTTGAAGCTAGACAAAACCACCAAAGTTGGGGCTGTTGAGGGCCCGAATTATCAAATCTTGATTTCGTTTTGCTTTTTCTTATCATCATGTCAATCGGTTAGGTAGAAAATTGCATAAATGTGTAATGATATTGTTGTTTTAGCTTGATAAAGTTGTAAAGTAGCTGATTAAAAGTTAGAAAAGACAAAAGCAAACTATAATTGATACGAGCATCAGAATAGATTCACAAGACTAGATATTATGATAGATTATACAATTGTGCATTCTGAATTTTTTATTTACTTATTTTTTATAATTTATTCATATAAATCCCAAATTATCTTTTATTTTAAAATATAAATTAGAGTAATTGAAAAAAAAAAAAATAGTATCCGCATCAGATAAAGATAAACACCAACCCTCTATCATTATCTTTCAATGATAATTAAATACGACAGAAATTTTTTTAAAAAAAAATACGTATTTTATGCATTAAGGTATCTACACATCATATTTTCTAAATTTATACTTTGCATATTATATTTTTTTTATAATATCGAGACAAAAAGTAACATTCCTTAAAAATTTATAAATTTGTCATTTACAACTTTTTTTCAGGCTTGACCCGCCTGAAAAAAAATTATATTGGAGCCAAGCCTGGACTACTGACCTGTTACTGTAGTTAATTTGCAGGGACTTGATCTAAAAGAAAGATGAAATCGAGGACCAAACTATAACTGAGCTAAAAGTTGAACCATGCGATCGCAATGTGATGGATTTGCCTTATGTATTTTGGTTGTACCACGTGATCGCAATCGCATGGTACAAAATACGGGGAAAAGATTTTGTTTTCTTTTTGATATCAAACTCTTCATAGAAAGCAATTGTCTCATGTTTTAATATAATTGGGGAAGCCAAATTGAGTATTCTAGAGACGATAATGTGGAGGAGAAGGCGAGGAAGTGTTACAACGCATCAAACACAAAAAACTTGAAGTTTTGTGGCTCGAATTTGAAGATCAAAAGCAAGGAAATCTGAAATTAATTGAAGATTCAATCAAAGAAATTTAAGGGAGGCAAAATTAATAATTTATCTCATTATATTTTTTCGGGCGATGAATAATCAAAATTTTGTCGTTTTTGCATAATTAGCATGTCGGGTTAAATCTATCTAGTGTTGGAATGATAATGTAAACAATTAATTGATCGTTTAATCAAAGACTTCTTCATTGAAGTAGGATTTGTGTTGATTGATTGATATCATGTTTATTTGAGTGCTTGATCACCATTTGAATAATATGTGGCTTGCTTGATTTTCGAAAGTTCAAAATTGGTTTAGCAGATCGTAATAATCAATAGAATACTTGTTTATGTCTAATGAAGTCATAATGGTGATCTTGTGAATTAATGTGTTTCTAAGTATTCTGATTCGTGATAAGTATCTTCGTATTTGATCATCAATTATTGCAACTGTCTATTCCTCGTGAAAACTATACTCTTAATTCTCTTTTAATTATTGTTGTTTAACAATCACGTACGCTTGTGTGATTTTACCAAACAAATAGCATCTACTATCCAGATCAAGCACCATAATGTGAGTCAATAACATAAGAAAATTGCTCAACATTCAAGCTCGAAAACTTGATAAAAAGTACAATAGCTCGTCTTACACAAACAGGTTTAACTAACTCAAATCACGAACTTAGATCACTCAACATCACTACTCGTTACTCGAATAGAGTTGATAATGAATACTCATTCTTTCAATGTGGTCACAATGGTCCCCTGAAGATGAGACGACAGATAGATATGTCCCTGACATTTGCGGTTATATTGTTACACAAAAACAGTTACCCAAGGAAATGTAGAAGCCAAAGAATAGGATAAGAGAAAATGGTCACACTTGTACGTAGAGAGGCAACAATAAATGATTTGAGAGTTTTATCATTTTGTTAGGATAGTCATATCATTTTCGAACCTGCAATTTTGTCTATGCCAGCTTCTGTGGGGAGAAAAGAAGATGGTCCCCTCAAAATCCCAATTTAAGAATCACTGTAGAGTGCTTCACCTTTCCTCGTTTTCCGGCTATTACCGTGCGTGCATCGACCAGAACCACCGGCACTTTCCTCTTCCATCAACATCACTCTTAAGAAGCTCAAGTCTGCCTTATCTTCAGCTCTCCTCTCTGTTAAAAACTTGCAGTACCAAATAGCAACAGGATGTTATTTAATGTCCAGTCACGAACGGCCAATAAAACATGAAAGTCGCAGCATTCTAACATTTCTAAGAGCTAAACGCAATGTCCACTTAGGCTCAAAGTGCGTGCTTTTGTACCTAATATTGGACATAATTGGACACTACAATGAACGTTTTAACTATATTCTCTATTAGTACCATCCATCGCCATCTGATTTTCCTTATCAAAGATGCTGTGCATCAACAATGGGATCAAACCATCAAAATTCAGCACTGATAATTGTGTCAGAACCCAAAATAGTTATTCAAAAATAAGCAATACAAATGGAATATAATAACAAACACTTCAAACTATTAACACCGGTTAAGGCATCAATCAATCACACATCAAGTCCCAAGATTTCAAACTCGCACACATGCACAAGCGCACAAAGATAGATAGAAGGAAGGCCAACTTGAAGTGCATTCCGGTTCATGTCACGAATCAAAGATTATGCGAGCCCATGAAAATTGTGCACAAACTGCATTGTGGTTCATGTCTATATTCCAGGCATATTTATAACGCAACTCGTGATTAACAGAGTAATAGAAAGAATGTAGAATGGTAAAACTATAGAATCTTCAGACCAAAAACTCCATAGAAACAAAATGAACTCATGCTTCATTAAACAAATAAATATAATTGAAATGAAGAGTCGAGTGTGTCAAGCATTAAGAAGAAAATGATTTCATATTGACAAAGGTGGTTGTAGAATTGTAGAAATGAACAATTGATGTTCAAATTTACAAAATTGAAAGAAATAACTCAAAAATTACTAAATGGAAAGGCATATAAAAATTCTCTTGCATTTGACCCTACTGCTTCTATAAAAAGGGGGAAGTCCGATAATTAAATGTTGAATCACTTGATCAAAAAGTTTAGGTGGTCAGATAAGTCCACATGTACATAATTTACATACAGTTTTCAAGATGTCCCCTCGCGTGTAGCCTATATTTTTTTCCTTGTCAAAGCCTAACGTATACAATTATATTAAGTGGGTGGCGAGGATACTTCAACATAAAAACTTGTTCACAGAAAGGATTTCGTATTTATATAAAATTGAGTAGAGAATTAGAAATGGAACTATCCAAATCACCTACAACTTATTCTAAGAAGTCTATGCATGTCATATTTACATGAGAATAAATAATAACTAATATTATGACAAGGGTAGTTCTATGATGCTCGGATTCACCAAAAACAGATAAGTATCCTTGTTGACACGATATGACACGTATACTGACACGGATATGGATCGGATCCTTGATTTTGCACTTAGACACGACAGCAAACGGGAGACGATGGGGGAGTTGGGAAGTCTTGCTTCTGGATTTCTGCCTCTGGTTTTGTAGAGAGAAAATAACAGAAGACGAGACAGGAGTAAGTTTGACCGAACTTTAGAATTGTTATATGGGCTGGACTCTTGTAAATCAAATTATAAAGTTAATAAAATTTTATTGAAATAAGTTGTATGATCAAACTTTTTTTATTAAAAAATTTGTATCTCGTATATTTTTATATGTGCAAATGTTTATTTTATGATTAAAATGATTTAGTGCTATATCTTTTTTATATTAAATTTATTTTTATTTTTATAATTATTTTTATATAAAACATTGGAATTGATTTCCTCCTTTAATTTTTCTGAAAAGAATTTATTTTAGGTTTAAATTTAAATTGATTTCAAATTATAATTCAATTTTTTAAATTAATTTTATCTAAAGAGCTGATAAACAAATTAATTTATGAGTTCATTGTTTGACAGCCAACATCAGTTAATTTGTGTCAAATACTTATATTTGAGTTCCTTGGTGTACGAAATTTTTTATTTTTTATTTCTATTCATGTCAATTTTTATATGCAGTAATTAAAACATCCCAAATTCAGTATCATCAACTATAAAACTATAAATACTTATATTGTAATAAAATAAAATAAAATAATTATATTGTCCTTTTTAAAAAAATAAAAAATAAGACGTATCCCCGTATCCATATTTGTATCCAAAATTCGAATCATTTTAAACAATATTCCCATATCTTAATTTTTAAAATAAGAAGGATCAAACTTTTAGATATGTACCAGTATTCAACACCCGCACTCGAGTCCGAATATCATAGGTCTAGTTTGCAAAATAAATAAATAAATAAAATTAAGAAATTGAACAGAATCACTTATCAGCATAAGAGAACATTACAAATATAAAGGTCAATTTCAATGTTACAAGTATATGCTCTAACCGAAACACTAAAAATTGAACGTTTTCCAGTCCTCAAATAGGAGCTATGTCTGATCTAACCCGTGCAAAAGATTTTAGAGTTAAGCCATTTGTACATCAAAAGTGTACACCACCATCTAAGTTGGCATGATTTGATTGGTGAAAGAAAAATATATATTTTTTTAAACTTTCCAATTGTATGTTGGCACGTGGAGCAATAGCAAAAATATGTACATATAAGATGATTGAAGATTTTAACCTCTTTTTAGTATCAATAACTCGTCTTTTCTGACAATTGTTTTCTTCAGTAATATTTGTTATCCTTGAAGTTGTCTAGAAAATTATGCATAAAATTTCAAATCTAGGGAATTTGAACTTAAAAAATTGTTAATTCAATATAACGTGATGACCAAATTATACAAGGCAATATATATTTCCTCAGTGGAACAATTATCCAATAGAACTGATATTACTGAATTAAAAGAGCTTAATTTTATTGGTTTGTCAACTGAGGCCTGATTTCAGTTTTTTTTTTTTTTAAAGCAATGGGTTAGAAAGCAAATTAAAATTAAAAGAGATTGCATCTACACGAGATTTAAATAGTACTCAGTAAATTTTATTAACCCTCTGGATTAGCACTTACAGGATGTAGTTGAGAGTTTGCTACGAGGGTTTGGGGGCAACTCAGAAATAAGCTCTCGGAGTTGATGGCATGAGGTGACAATGACATACTAGAGTCCTCCTTAGACCTATCAGTCAAAGGAAATCCAAAAAGATGATCCCCCCATATATCATAAGTATAATTTTCCTCGGTCCCCATCTTTTGCTCAATTTTATCCGGTTTTTTATCACGAAGTTTGGAACCAGGAGCCCGCACATGTGAAGCAATTGTAGATGTCGAAGCCAAAACGGGAGATTGACATGTCGAATGTGGGGGAGCCCTTCCAGAAATAGGAAAGGTTGCAGAAGTCATCACAACAGCTCTGCCAGCCACTTTTCTTGCTAAACTTGGCTTCTCTTGAGCAGAAAAGAACCAATTACTGTTGCTAAGATTCAAAGAAAGATCAGCCCCCAATGCATTTACCTCAGAGTGAGGTTCTTTAAATGTGCTTTTATCACATTGCTGATCAGCTACCTGAGTGAATGTATGTTTGGCTTCCACAGATGTGACAGGTGAAAAGGGTGAGGTCGGTGTAGAATTTCCACTCTGACTGCTTGAAACTTCGAAGAGTCCACTTAGTGCTGTACTGGAAGTCTTATTCTTCCGTCGCCTTCTTCCCTTCCCCTTTCCAATTTTAACCGTCAGGATTGATGCATCTTGAATATCAGGGCGTTCAACTGATACAGGTTTTGACAGTGAAGAGAGTGATGATATGGCTTCTTGTTGAGTATTCAATTGAGTGTTGGTTTGCTTTTGATATCCCATAGATGGATTTACATGTTTCCGGGCACCAGCTCGACTATCAGATTCTAGCAAGTCTTTCCCATTTGAACTTATAAGGCCACTCATTTTTTGGGATTTGGGATCCTTGCTATGGTTTTTGGGATTGTGATGCGCATTAGAACATTTTTCTGCAAAGCTCACAGTGGAGATGGAGCTTTTCCCACTCTTAAACAAGTATTCTTTAAAGCCAAAGGTCATTACATGGGGAAACAAGAAACAGAGCACCAGTAACAATATGAAAATGGAAAAAAGAATCGCAACCATGGATCTCTTAACTCGAATCCAGAATGTAGATCTTTTGCAGAAGTTGAGTACAGACATGGGAATACTTGCTTTCATAGGAATCACAAAAATCCCTGATGCCAGAACCAGTTGAAGGTCCCTCTTTATTGTAGCTGTAGAGAAATCAGTCTGATATGATATCTGAAGCTTTATAGATTCCCCAGGCAGAAGAGAAAAACCCTTACAAGTATTTACTAGAAACCCATCCATACCACATTCAGCTCCAGAAACTTCAATTTGCTTTACCTCTAAAGGAAGGTCTCCCATGTTCTTTGCGTACAGCTCTTTTATCAAAGGCTCAGAACAGGCAAGACTTTTGTCTTCCACGTAATGCGACATGTCTGGAGACAAAAAACTATGCGGAGTTGGCAAGTTTAACTTAAATTCTAAACCTTGCACAGGAATAGCCTCCTCAAACAAGACCAAGGAAACTATCCCCCCAAATCCACGCAAAGATAACCACTCCACACCAGAGAGATTATTCCTTATCAGAACTGAACTTTTCCATTCACATCGATTGGAGGGACGAAAGAGAATTGGGCCAAAGGACGCTTTACCATAAGGATGAACAAAAGCTTCTGTAACTGCACTCTTTGCTAATGAGAAACCATATCTTGTAGGAGCAATGGATTCATTACCCACCAATCTGCTGGATGAAGACAGTTGCAGAAGAGTGTCAGATGTCCTGCACTCATCTATAATTTCTCCAGAATTCAGAACAAGCTGCATCACAATTGGTTCTTGGCTTGGGTTTTTGACAGTTATCCACTGAGACCAATGACTTCCAACCTGAACTATAGGGAACAGTACTTCATTTTCATCAAGAACAGACATTAAAGGTGTAGTCGCATGAGATTTCCAGTTTCTAAGTACCAGTTCGTCTGCTTCTCTTGCATCCACTGCCTTCAGATATGGATTTACATAAATAAATGGCTATATGCAAGAAAATTGAAATACATGATTTTAAGCATAAAAGTGAAACACATTTAAAGATGGAAACAAGATACTGAGAGTCGATGCAGAGTCAAAATATGTATAGAGGACATATCACACAATTACAGGATGAACAATATTTTGATTAATCCATAATTTGACAGAGTCCATCTGCACCATAACAAGAACTTTGCCAGCCTAAAGAATTTTAAAAGCAGAAAATGGAAGGTTGAGTACCGGAAACATGATCTACATTTTGCTCCAAGAATAAATTCCAAGAAGCAATTAGATTTCCAATTATTTGTAGATAAAAGTTACATGTTTTAGCCATGTACTGCAGGTAGTGGAAACTTCCATGGAGTGCTACAGAATCCTACGAATCCAACAAACTGAAGTAAAAAATGAGAAGACTTCCACACCTCAACCATTTATAAGAAGTAATGAACAGATCACGTTCTGGCCTGGCATTTCTCCAGATACGAGTCATAAATTATTCTAACAATTTTTTTTACCCAGGATCAATTTCATTGTAACTTTAAATTGTCTCTCAATTGCATTTCCTTACAGCACATGCCAAGTACCAACCAACTAATCAATTGCAAACCTCATGTATCAAATCCTAGTTTTAGAACTCAGAAATGATCTGTGCAAAAAGTCAAGATGCAAAATATAAACCAAATTCATTCATAATAACATATCAGTTTAAGATCCCCTTCTCTCTTCTTTTCCTTTCATTCCTTGCACGGTTAGGAGTAACCAGAATGTCAAACTAACAGGTTTAAAATCTATTAATTGCTTTTTGCTGTCCTGTATGAAGTAGACCATCATGTCTGGTGATAGTATCAGCTATTGAAACAAGATAAACCTAAATTATACTGATTGTGCTTGTTAAATAACAAATCCTAACAATGCAATGCGTTCCAGTGAGAAATTTTTATTTCAGACAGAAAAATGGAGAAGAATCTGTATACCTTCATCTCTGATGGTGGCTGCGTGCTGCTGCTTAACGACATTTGGGAATTGGTATGTTCTACATCTTTGGCCTGCTGTCTATATCCGATAGATGAATACAATTCATGTTGTGGACAAACAGCGATCACATCTTCACAGGGAATTTCAATCTGAGAACTAGTGTCATTTATTAGTATGACCAATTTGCAGCTCGTATTTACATTAGAAGTTTCCAATGGACTGTTAATGATAACAGCAACTTGTGTGACGGTATTAGGAAAAAGTACAAGACCTTCGATGTATTTAATATGAAAATGTGCCGTGTTTTCCCCGAGTGCCACGACTTTGATAAAACTCAGTAAATAAGGAGCGTCATTTCTCACTGAAAGTGCAATAACAGCTCCTCTTGTATCACATGGCATTAAGGGTTCCAGGGATACTGAAACAGGACGAATAGGTTCATCATAAGGGGTATTTACACTCAGTTGTGCTTCAAGAGGAACCATTAGTGTATCGATCTTATTTTTTGAAGATCTCAGCAACTTCATACAGATTGCACCGAAAACTTTTCCTTCATAATGGAATGACAGATCTAACTCCATAATAGTCTCTGTTTTTTGAGGGCCAATCTCCCAATTTTTATGTGGCCTCATGGCAATCCGTGGTAGACCAACTTCACCGCTTTCAGCATCCAACCATTCTTTAGCACTCAGCACACGGAACTCACTAGATTCTGCAATACCATTAGTGCCACATATTGCTTTTGACGAGTGGGAAGTATTTCCTGAAGAAATTGATAGCCAAGCAGTTACTTCCTCCACGTAGAGGGCTTCATCAAAAGGATTAAACAAAGACAAATTCTTTCTCCACCTTCCGCTGGAGGAAACACCAAGACCAATTAAAGGCTTTACACCATAAGGGGACTCAACAGCAAATCCTTTAGCTGCAATCAAGAAACCACCAAAGCTCGTCTGCAAAATTAATTGTGTTGAGGATGAACCTAGCTTTGTTGGCAAAAACACGAAACAAACTGATGCAACTTCACCAGGAGCCAGCAAAAAATCACTAACATTGCACGAATAAAACTGTGAGCTGGTACTATAAGGCTCATAGACATGCAAAATGTTGTCACTGCCAATGTTCTTCACTGTTAAAAAAGCTATGGAAGGAAAATGCAAGCACTTGCGTCCCCAGTCCAGCAGAGAAGGATTAATTTGCACATGTGGTGTTGAAAATCTGTCCAAAAAGCCAGATTTGACTGTTTCAATATTCTCGGTCAATTTCAGATTTCGGGTTTTGTGGTCAAGTAAAGGCCTCATACAAGAAGTAACATCATATTGTTGATCATTCATTGAGTTATGACATGGCAATTCAAGATAACTCTCTTGGTAGTACAAAGAACATGAAATAGTCCTGCCACCCGATAATCTGAACATGCCACTGTCCGATGACCGACTTAGGCTATTTTTCTCTTGGTTTAGTCCAGCAGACAATCTAATATCAGCGTGAACCCTAGAAACATCTAAAACTTCAAATTCAGCACCATTTTTTTCACATAAAAACCCAGCCAATGTTGATGGGAAACAGAATGAATTCGAATGAGGACATACATTATCCATACTATATTGCTGCACCAAATGTTCCGCCACAAACTTTGAGTTAATATGATCATCAAATATATCAGGAAAATTTACATCAGAACTGCCTTTGTAGGACCGGCATGCTTCAAATTCCAACTGATTCTGTGTTCCATTAATTAGTGGTGCCTCAAATGTTATGAGGGCGAAAAGAGCACACAACAGAACCTCTACAAAGTGAAATGCTTTGGAGAAGTGAAAAACTCCCCTGAACAACATAAATTAAAAGCTGATATCAAAACAATAATTCACAAGACTACTAACACGAAAATGTTTAATACACATTGAGAACTGTGGTTGCCACCTGCAAAGTAGTCAAAATTCCACATTGATCATGTCAAACAAAAGAGCACAAATAACGAGAATCATAAAAAGAACATCAGTGACAGAAGAATGAACAGAACTATCAAAAAATGTAGTACCATTTATTTATGAACTAAATAGAAGGTAGATAACAAACACTAGCTATGCGTCTTTGCATTAAATACACAAATAAACCCGTTAATAGAAGATCAGTTATTAGAAGAGTAGGGAATTATAGAAGAAAACCTATTATTTTCCATATATGTTGGAGTGTATACTCTCACTTGGCATTGCCATATATACACATAAAAGCTCCAAAACATTTATCAAACAAAAATCCATCAGACGCCAGTTCTATTACATAAAAGCTTTCGACAACAAACACTGAAACCTAAAAATGTTGCCATCATCGGAAGAAACAATTTTTTTACCATTACACCAATAAAAACACTAAACCCATATAAATTTTTCGTTCTTTTCCCGAAACAAAAAACTTAAAACACTTGAAACGGAAGAAAACATTTTTTCTAAAGCAACAAAAAATCGGGGATTGAAGTGGAAAACCGAAAGGGCGCCTTAAAAATGGGAAAAACTTGGAAAATCAGAGCTAGAGAAAGATGAAGTTACCGGAGGTCGGACATGGTGAAAAGCAGCAGTGAACAAGCTTATTCTTTAATCATGAATAGGGTTTCAGGGACCCTATCTGAGTGCAAAAACTACAAAATCAATACTTTTTTTACCTTTCTGGGATTTGATAATTTTGTGGGGTTTTGAAATAGACACCTGAGAAGAGCAGATGAATGGCCTACGAGAGAGAGAAAGCCGAAGAAAATGACGTGCGTAATTTACTCTATTGCCCTTGTCATTATAAAGAAATGATTGTGGGGTTAATTGTGATTAGACAGTGGTTAAGTGAAGGTTAAATTGGGATTTTAAGGAGGAGACAAAAAGTTGTAAGCAAGTTTGAAATTCTCCTAGCTGGTTCACTAAAATCTAAACAAGTTTCGGCAATGACTATGGTGGTCTCATTTTTAGTTTTAAAAATTTGTTCGACCATTGATTTGACCTTTGATAATTTTTCTATCGAAATACTCGGTATACTTAAATTTTTATAATATAAGTAATTAAATTTATAGGGCATAAATTGTATATACTTATAGCTAAACATTGTAAAGTGTGTATATTACCAAATAAGTCATTAAAATTAATAAAGTAATCATTTCGTGTTAATATAAATTTTTATTACATTAAAATTTGAGAATAATTATATTCGCATTACATCCTTTTATTAAATGCACCACATACTATGCTAAAGTCTTATTTTTAATTTTTGCTTTGCTTGCAAACATTTTCCTAGATCACGTTTTCGTGGAAAAATATTAAAAACGTGCTTTAAAATGAGGGACAAATATATTGTCGCAATTTTATTTTTTTCTTGCTAATTAAAAATATGATACAAATAAGTGTTTTTCCGCCTCTTAGAAAATATTTTGGACATAAACTATCATTGGGACGAATTTGAAAATAAGAATACAGTTAAGAAGTTGGGGACACGTATGTGATCGTGTGTAAAAATTATTAACTATTCGCAGAACTAAAATGCAGTGCAATTTAAAATATGGTGCTGATATATAAAAGCAGCGTGGAAGTCGGGAATGTGTGTGTGTGTGTGTGTAGGTCCGTCGTGGTTGCAAGCCATTTTGCACTCGGTGGCTCGACTTTTAGGCCGTGTTTTTTCTTGTCTTTTTCCAAAACTTGGAGGGTATATTGGGTAGATCGTCATTTTATTGACATTGGAATCTCAGTGACTCGGTCTAAACTAATAAAGGATTTTGGCGACTTTGAGCAAGTGTCATTTTTCAAGATTACGGAAAATTATAAAAAGGTCATCCGCCTTTCATAAATTAAGTATTTGAGTTCTATTCATATTTTTTCTGGCTTTTAAATCCCAATTTTTGTTTCTTGATATGCGTTGATCCCATTGAGTTCTATTCATATTTTTTCTGGCTTTTAAATCCCAATTTTTGTTTCTTGATATGCGTTGATCCCCGCTAGAGAGGATGCTAGTTTTTCGTTTAAAACTAATAATATTCCTGTCCGCACACGCGCTTGCCTATCTCTAAAATCAAATAAATTAAAAGGTAGACGGGAAAATAAATGAAAGAAGATAAAAAAAAGACTGCATCACCAAACCATCAAAAGTTACTATTGACAAAAAAATTTATCAACACCCCTGCTCACATTGTCCCACCCCAAATGGAGCGGGAAATTTCGATCGACGAGAATAGGAAACATGGTCCCATGCAGCAAATGAGATTTTATTTTTCACCCCTTATGGCCGTATGTGCCTACATTTTTAAAATTCAACAGACAAGGATGGTAATGACCTCCACGACCACATCTCGTTACCATCCATAATCAAAAGAGTTGTATATTTGAGGGCAACATAAATAAGCAACAAATAAATTAGGGTTAGAGGTGACAAAATTACGTGACTCGCATTGTCCATAATTGCCATGCCACATTTAGTAATTGGAACGGGGATGGGAAACATAATTCCCACCCTTTACTTTTTTTATTTCATTCTATTTTTATTTTATTTTACAATTTAATTGTTTTTTGAGAAAGTATACATTTTTGAATGAATAAGTAAACAAGACAGTAATTGAAATTTGTAATCCATCCTAACTCTCGAAAGTCCTCGATAGAATAGGATATGTCCATTCTGTTGTCATTCCTAATTAGACTGGGGAGCAAAGAAAGAAGGTGGCAAGAAGATTTTTTTATTTTTTACCTCTCATCTTTTCATATTTCCTCTTCTTTAATTTTCCCTTTTCTCCTTTCATTTTTCCTCCTGTAGTTGGTTCTAGAGATATAGAGTTTATTCTTCAAAACGGAGACACTCCAAGAAATTTGACTAGTTGAGAAAAACTTTCTATCTAGTTGATATCAACACGAACTAATAATTTGACAAGGTCTTTTGAGATTAATAATATATGGTGGGACACATAAAATATGTATTTTAAAGTAAATAAATTTATAGATTCAATAAAATATATGATTAAAAATAAATTTTAATCAACTGATAATCTTTATCTTTAGCCTAGTGAGGCCAATTTGACAACCATTCATACGAGTTCATACCTAGCAAATCTATAAGCAACATTATCCATGAATTAAAAATCTCATTAGAGCATTAGAAATAGGGTTGGGCAAAAACTAATTCAAATCAGTCAAATCGAACAACCCAACCCAAACCAACCAGTTTGAGTTGGTTTTTTTGTTCAATTTGGTTGGGTACGAATTAGAAAATCAAATTTTAGGTCAGGTTAGGTTGAGTTCCGGGTTATTTATTAAAACTCAATCAAACACAACCCTACCCAACCTAATAAACTAAAAAATATTAAAAAGAAAATTAGTACTTAAAACCAAAAACCAAATTATCAAAATTCTCCTCTATCTCACGTCTCTTCCGCCTCTTATTGCTGTTCGTGCCTCGACTTCTCAATTCCATTTGTAACGTAATTTTTGACTAAACGCTTGAAATGAAATATGAGATTTACATTTTTAATATTTAGGTTGAATTCATTTTATTTAATAAGTATAATATGCATGTATTTAACATGTATTTAGATTGATTCAATATGTATTATTTAATTCGATCATTTGTAGATTGAATTCATTTTATTCAATGGGTATAATATGTATGTATTTGATTGATTTAATATGTATTTAATTTGATCATGGTATAATCTATTTAACATGGTCTACAATATTTTTAATTTATATTGTTTTATTGAAATGGAATTTAACCACACGAACCATTGATCAAACTTCAATCGACTTAAAACCTTTCAAATCTCCCTTTTTAATGTAACTGAAATCGGTCCAAATTGAAATTATATCAAATTTTAAAAAAATTGTTAAAACTCAACGAAAAAACTCTCAACCATTGGACCCATAAAAAAATGTCTAATAAAAGAATAACCGTGTCCAACTTGAATGGGACTCAAGTCCAAACCAATCAACCCAAACCAACTCGAGTTTAGTCGGTTTGGATTGGAGTGTGTTTCAATCGTAAATGAGTTGGTTTCGATTTGAATTATTGTCAAACCAAATATGTTGGGTTGAGTTTGGATTGGACTCAAAACCAACACAATCCAACCACGCCCAACCCTAATTAGAAGTGATTTTCATTGTACGTCGTTTTGAATGTACTTATATATATTAATTAATTGACAATCCAATAAGAAGTAATCATCCAAATAATAGTAGAATCTTAACTTAAAACGTTTCACTATCAAGGTCTCAATTGAATGAAATATGGTAAGCTATTAGAGCAAAATTTGTGTTTGATAAAAAATATCTTATTCAAATAATTGATATATGAGACAGAGATTCATATATAATTTATATATCATGGATTTCAGCGCTTCATTT
>CAIGRP010095706.1:0-16269 GCA_903798385.1 Fraxinus cuspidata | reverse complement strand
TAAGATCCTGTTCTGTATTAACTCCCGATTCCGATTCTGAAAACTGATGAATACTAGAGGTGAAATTACTCTTCAACCTTGCGATGCAGTGGAAACAAAAGATGATTAGACCCACAAAGCAGACAGAGATAAGTTGAACTAACTTGCTGGACAGAACAATCAACTTCTGAACTCTAATGACAAAATTCAGAATTAGTCCTTTTGCATCATGAAGAACTTTTCTCCACTTCCTGTCTCTAATTTCCAATTGTAAGGAGCTTTCCTTCCACTGCACCAGCATCTGAGTCCAGTAAGTCTCGATTTTGAATACATTCTTAAAGCTCATCTGGCCTCTCTCTGAGTATGCAAAATTTACTGCAGTCAACCATCTGAATGCAGGGGCAATAGTACCCACAAGCACTCCAGCAGATTGAGCAAGTACTATCCAACTCGTTGACCAGCCATAGTTAGAAGCTGTTTCACTGAATGTTCTACCTTTTATGGCCATTCGAGCCTGAGCTTCTGCCAAATGAAAGCAATCAGCAGACAAATTACACCTGAAGTCGAACAGGTCACTGAACGTGCAATCACGAATTGAGGGCTACTAGTTTCTGCCATCACCCAGTATTTCCTGATCATTGCTCTTAGTTTATCCGTTGTGATTTTCTCGAACTCCACAGACTGCTCGAGTTCTTCCTCTGAAGCCTGTTTCAGCATTTCTTGGTACTTCATTTCAAGATATCTTTTGGCGGTTGGAACCATTATAGCTGAAGCAGATAACATAACAAGCAAAAGATGGATGGCGAAACTAGCTATGATTTCCTCGGAATACATTTCTCGAGTGCCCAGAAAATGTCTCGTTTGGAAGATTTGGATACAAACATTAACAATGACTGTGATAACAATAATGCCTAAAGCAGTTACATTTAACAAAATCTCTTTATCATTCATGGATCCAAAAGAAGTCATGAAATTTCCCATAGCAGTTGACACGAGAATTAGGCTACTGACCTTTGCAAGCCTATCGGTAACAGCCCACATGTGAGTCGTAAGATCAACGGGCAGCTTCATTGTCACTTGTAACAACGACAAAGTAGCAGCATTCATCGAGAAGTACTTCGATGGAAACCATAATTTTTTGGTTCGGAATCCATGGAACACGTCGGCTGTCATAGCCAGGGAGCAGACTAAAGAGGCTGCAGCAACATACATGCCTATCCATGGAATGGGAGCCTCAAGTTGCCTTTGCACATCTCCACCATTTTTATTGCTTATCAGGGACATTGCCTGCAGGTTCTTTAGTTTTCTCTGCTTGGCTGAAATTCTGATCGATTTATTGTAGATCTAGCAATGAACTTAGTGTAGTGGTAAAAACAGATTAATATATCCGACCCTAATCTTTTGTTGTTGGGGTCAGCTGGGATGGGATGAGGGGTTTCTGCTACGTATGCTCTTGCGTGATAAGGTCTTTGTCCTTTAGAAGAAAGGGGAATAATTCACTCGTTATATTACCAGTGCATTCATTCTTTGATGACTTCGATTGACAAAACAAAAGTTGACTAAGAGCTTGTTTGATATTGCTTTTAAGTGTATAAGTTGTGAATCCTATAAAATGTGTGAAAAACAAGTCAATAATAAGTTATTTATCGATCTTACAAGTGCACATAAATTTTTTATTTTTTATTTTTCTATTTGAGTGCTAATAAAATTTAAGCCTTGCAAAAGTATGGATAATAAGTTGTTGGTCCTACAAATATATGAATAAAAAGTACGTTTCATCAACTTAATTTAAAATTTAAGCTAGCCATTCATGCATGAAATGTTTGGATAGAATATATGGTTGTTGAGATTAAAAAAGGTTAAGCCAACTAGGACAATCAATAATACTATTCAATGCATGTAAAGCTGCTAGCCATTATTCAAGATCATAGTAGTAAAAATATTCTGGGGTGTCTCGGCAAATCATTATAATATGGTCATATAGATGCAAGAATTATGATTATGATTATTATTATTATTATTATTATTATTACATTTTTTTTCTTTAGTAAATAAGAGATGCTATTTCTTTTAATTTACCTTCCCCTTTTCTAACATGTTTTAAGAAAAAATGTTACTGTACTGTATAGTTTTTCCTTTGGCTATATTTAGCGCATTTTTTAGCTCCTTTTTTTTTGCTAAAAATGTATTTTAGAACAGTAGATTGATATAGAATTTGTGATTAAAAAATAAGAAAATTTTTGAAATTTACGTGCAATAATATTTTATTAAAAAGTGTATGATTAAAAAGAAATGTATTTTAAAAATAATGGGATCAAAACAAGGGCCAAATTGAGAATATATTGAATGCTCTATATTCATATTAAAGTTGTCATAACATTCCTAAAAGTATGTATGGGATTTTTAAGAGAATTTTTGGGGATCAATTTATTAAAGGTGAGATGTTCAACCAATTATAAAATATATTTTCTCTTGGAACTCTCGTGTACCTAAAAGTTGTTTTGAAATAGTTTACTATTACCTATTTAAAATAGCTAATTATCCATAATTCTATATACTTTAACTAATACCAATTTGTCCTTTGTATTAGAGTTTAATGAACTCCTTAACTAATCCATCACTTTGCTCCTTAGTGCCCATCTAATTTCTTATATATAGTTGTTGTAAATTACAAGTCATATTCCCACGTTGACTGATGTTGACATCATGTAGATTTGTTTCAATAAGATGTTTAAAACTTGACCATTCAAAGATTCGCTCATACTTCTTTCCAATAATCAATCTGCAAAACAATAGATGCTCTTATATATACCATGAGTACATCGAAACATTTAAATGATACATACGAACTTTTTTTTAGCACAATGTAAGTAATATAATATGATATTTGAGCAAGGAAATGTCATTATTTAATTTTTATCGTCAACCTTTTTAATTAAAAATTGTGCACGTATAAGAAAAATTGATTCTAGCATGAAAATAATATTTAAACGATATGTGTACTGTCATTTTTAGTAGTTTAAACTCTTAGATTAAATAGTTTTAACACATTATTTTAATCATTGCGCAGCATAAGTAGATATTTTACTATAGATAGGCCTCGTCTGAAAATGCTTCCATAGACCACTTTTGACTTTCAAACAATCACAAATAATTTTTGGTCTTTAGTAATCTTATAAAAATTTGGTTTGAAAAAATGTAGCATTTGCGACGGACTTTAAGGAGCAGTAAAATGGTAGTTTTTTGTTTGGGAATTTGCTTAAAAATCCTAGTCAATAATAATATTTGGTAAAATAGTCTATAGTAAAATAAACTTTGACCTATTTTATCATGTATTAAAAGTCATAAATATCATTCATTTAAAATGTCTAAAATGTCCCATTTCAAACCAGAATCCCATAATATGAATTCCCACTTTCATTTTCACTTTTCATACCCAATTGAAGACCAACGACAAAATGGCATGCTGTCTTTTTAAACGATTAAGTACCGTTTTGACAAATTTTGCATTCATTTCAATTTATGTTCTCTCGTATCCACATAAAAATTAATGAAAAGCGTGTTTTAACTATATGTTGAGTGAAATTTAGACTTCTAACCGAAATGACATCTATCGTTATAAACGATTTGATGACAATTTAATTAATTTTGTGTTTGTTTCACTTTAAGATACTCAACAAATAAGCTAATCCAACATGTACAAGTCTTTTAAGATATTTCAAACTATGATCGATTAGTCTTTGAGTGAAATTGAGACCATCTGACCTAAAACCACATCTGATCGTTTTAAATGTGTGACTGATATTTCTACTCATTTAGTATTCTTTTCTATTCATTCACATTTGTTATGGATGGATGAATGCTAATTGTTGAATTTAATCTAGAAATTGTGATGGTTTCTGATAAATTTTGTTAGCTATTTTGATCAGGTTTTTGGTAACTATGACAGTAGCACTGTTTGTTCAAATAAAAAGGCATATGGTCGTTTTAAACGTATGCTTGACGTTTCTACTCATTTAGTGTTCGTTTCGGTTCATTCACGTCTGTTACTACGTGAAAGTTTAGGGATTAAAGTTTTAACTATATTTTGATGTTGACGTCGACATATTCGTTCAAACTATAGTAAATCACTCCATATTCTGATAGTAAACTACATTACACTTGATAATAAAGAAAAAAGGTAAGTAGAAAGTATGGATCCAAAATATATCACGTGTAGTCGTTCAATGTGTACAAGTCATGCATGATGTTTTAAAGCATATTTTGCTAATTTCGAAGTGAAATTGATACCCCGTGACCAAAAACGGCATCTGGTTGTTTTAGATATATGTATGACGTTTGTACTCTTTTATTGTTTGTTTTAGTTCATTCATGCCCGTAACCATTGAAAGTTTAGGAATAAAAGTTTTAACTATATTTAGACTTTGTGGTCGACACATTTGTTCAAACTATAGTAAGTCACTCTATAATTGGTAGTAAACTACATTACACTTGACAATAAAGAAAAACTTAAGTAGCAAGTATGGATCCAAAACATAGCACATGTAATCATTCAATGTGTATGGTATGATGTTTCAAACATTGTTTTACTAGTTTTGGAGTAAAATCGATATCCCGTGACCCCAAGCTGCATCTAATCATTTTAAACGGAGGGTTACCGTTTAGGGTTTGGGTTTTAGGGTATAGGGTTTATACCTTAGGGTATATGGTTTACAAAAAAGAAAAACATGTAAGTGTTCAACACACGTTTTTAAACAACTAAGTGTCGTTTTAACAAATTTTTTATTCGTTTCACTTTATGTTCCCTCGTATCCACATGAAAATTAATGAAAAATATGTTTTAACTATAACTGAAGTGAAATTTAGAGTTCGTAACCGAAATGATATGCTATCGTTATAAACGATTTGATGACGTTTTAACTAATTTTGTGTTTGTTTCACTTTATATTCTTTTGTACCACATGAAAATGAAAGTAGAGAAATTGACTCTATATTTAGAGTAAAATTGATAAACAATATTAAACTTCCAAGATCGATTAAAAAAAAGTTCACCTGATAGTAATCAACTACATTATTCCATGAGTAAACTATACTAGTATCCTAAATTCTATTATATTTTAATTATAGATAAGATACTAAAAAAATTAGTTTGTTTAACTTATATTAGTCTTTTAAGATGTTCATCTGATAGTGACCAAAACTACTGTTATGTAAGTGATTTATACCCTACTTCACTACGAATAAAGGTAAGTAATACAAATTTCATTATATTCCAATTATGAGATAGATACTCAACAAATTAGCTAATTCAACATGTACAAGTCTTCTAAGATGTTTCAAACTATGATTGATTACTTTTGGAGTTAAATCGAGATCTTATGACCAAAAATAGCATATGATCGTTTTAAACGTATACATGACGTTTCTACTCATTTAGTGTTCGTTTTAGTTCATTTACGCTAGTAACCACATGAAAATTTAGGGATGAAAGTTTTAACTATACTTTGAAGTTGCAGTTGACACATTTGTTCAAACTATAGTGAGTCACTCCATAATCTGGTAGTAAACTACATTACACTTGACAATAAAGAAAAACGTAAGTAGCAAGTATGGATCCAAAACATAGCACTTGTAATCGTTCAATGTGTATGAATCATGTATGATGTTTCAAACACTGTTTTACTAGTTTTGGAGTAAAATCTATATCCCGTGACCCCAAACTGCATCTAATCATTTTAAACAGAGGGTTTCCATTTAGGGTTTGGGTTTTAGGGTATAGGGTTTATGTTTGAGGGTATATGGTTTACAAAAAAATATGTAATTGTTCAACACACTTTTTTAAACAACTAAGTGTCGTTTCAACAAATTTTGTATTCATTTCACTTTATGTTCCCTCGTATCCACATGAAAATTAATGAAAAATGTGTTTTAACTATATCTGAAGTGAAATTTAAAGTTCGTAACCGAAATAACATGCTATCATTATAAACGATTTGATGACGTTTTAACTAATTTTGTGTTTGTTTCACTTTATATTCTTTTGTACCCACATGAAAATGAAAGTAGAGAAATTGTCTCTATATTTAGAGTAAAATTGATAAACAATATTAAACTTCCAAGAACGATTAAAAAAAAATTTCACCTGATAGTGATCAACTACATTATTCCATGAGTAAACTATACTAGTATCCTAAATTCTATTATATTTCAATTATAGTTAAGATACTCAAAAAATTAGTTTGTTTAACTTATACAAGTCTTTTAAGATTTACATCCGATAGCGACCAAAACTAGTGTTATGTAAGTAACTTATACCCTACTTCACTACGAATAAAGGTAAATAATAAAATTCCATTCTATTCCAATTATGAAATAAGATACTCAACAAATTAGTTAATTCAACATGTACATGTCTTCTAAGACGTTTCAAACTATGATTGACTACTTTTGAAGTTAAATCGAGATCTTGTGACCCAAAACGGCATATGATCATTTTAAACGTATACCTGACGTTTCTACTCAATTTGTGTTCATTTCAGTTCATTCACCCTCGTAACCACATGAAAGTTTTAACTATATTTTGAAGTAGCAGTTGACACATTTGTTCAAACCATAGTGAGTCACTCAATAATCTAGTAGTAAACTACACTACACTTGACAATAAAGAAAAACGTAAGTAACAAGTATGGTATTCAAAACATAGCATGTGTAGTCGATCAATGTGTACGAGACATGTATGATGTTTCAAATACTATTTTACTAGATTTGGAGTGAAATCGATACCCCGTGACCCCAAACGACATTTAATCATTTTAAATGAAGGGTTACCATTTATGGTTTAGCTTTTAGGGTATAAGGTTTAGGTTTTAGAGTATATGGTTTACAAAAACAAACAAAAACAAAAACAAAAAAAATAAATGTAATTGTTCAACATGTACAAGTCTGATATGATGTTTAAAATATTATTTTACTAATTTTGGAGTGAATTTGAAACCCCTTCACCCAAAATAACAGGTTGTCATTTTACACGTAAGGATCCCATTTAGGGGGTAGAGTATACAAAAACACAGCACGTGTGATCGTTCAATATGTACAAGTGAAATCGAATCCGTGCTACCCAAAACGACATAATATCATTTTACAAGTATGACTGTCGTTTAGGGTATACAAAACATAGCACGTCTCTTACTGAAATCGACCCATCACCTAAAAGGGCACATGAATGTTTTAATCGTATGACTCTCATTTTTCTAATTCGGTGTTCAGTTCGCATCATTTTCGCTCATTTCGTCCGGACAAGTCATCTATA
Organism: Fraxinus cuspidata; assembly: GCA_903798385.1. Taxonomy (NCBI): domain Eukaryota; kingdom Viridiplantae; phylum Streptophyta; class Magnoliopsida; order Lamiales; family Oleaceae; genus Fraxinus; species Fraxinus cuspidata. The sequence continues at coordinate 8,981 of CAIGRP010095706.1, read as the reverse complement.
ATATTCCAATATTTGTTTCGTGGTGAAATTAGACCATGTGACCCGGAACGACATGATGTCGTTTTAAATGTATAACTACAGTTTTCCAGATTTGATGAATTTGCGTAGTTAATAATACAACATGTTTTTTCATCGCATAAATATACAAGCTGTCATAAAAACTGTAACTCCATTTTAACCCTGACTGTTTCAATGTTTGAATAAAACATTAATACAATGAAAAACATAGCCCATGTTTGACACCCATTCTATTTCTCATTTTTTTCTCTTTCTTTATTTCAATCACACATTCTATCAATAAAATAATATTACATATAAAACCAAAATTCTCCTTACTTTTTAACCACATATTCTTCTATCAATCACTATTCCAGAATTTATTCTTTCCCCCAAATGGGTGTCAAACACAATCATAGCAAAATTTTATAGCAACACTAATCAACATCCATACACATGTTCCATAATCAATCATCCCTAATAATCCACAAAAATCAATACTAACTAGACAAAATCAACATGTAAGTCCTATATCCTCCAACTACAAAAAATTGAAAAATATACAAAGAAAACAACTATGGATTGAAGTACATAGCAAAAGCTCTAGTAGCTAGTTTTTTCCTCCAACATTCAATCATATCATCATATATAAGTTTCACGTCAAATCCAGTCGACAAAAATTCTATAAACTTGATAGTGTCTATTTCGCAATCTCCCCTACAAAGATATTTGCAATAATAAATATAACATATGTAGTATCAAATCAATGAAAATATAAAGAATGTTAAATATGGATTATTTACACATTGTTTTGTTGTTGAACATCTACATATCGACGTCAATCAAACTGCTTATGTGGATACTTTTTTCCAAACAACAAACTTTCCTTCATCATTCTAGAAATCACCTTCACAAACTTTCCTTTGCTTTTTAACCTACATTTTTTTTCACAAACTTTCCCATATTGACTGATGTTGACATCATGAAAATTTGGGCACTTAGTAGATTTTAATTTTTTTCCTTTTAAGATAACTATGATGGATATACTATCTTAAATAAATATTTAATGCTATTAATGATATTATATTAATAAAAACAAATTTTCTATATTACCGGTGATAATATTACATAAAGAGATATTGTTATAAGTAATATTCAATTTAATAATTGTATACAGCACAAAATTAAAGCAATTTTGATTACAATACACTCAATTGCTGATTTTAAAATATACGTCTCTGAAATAATGGAGTACTAAACACTAAACTGATGTTTCATAACTAATTATTTCTTCAACGTAGCTAATAAATATAATTCTCTAATTAAAATCTACAATACTGCCAACCCAACCATAGTTTAGTTGTTGGACTGGCCTCACATTCCATTTTGGCACTCTTATCCAAATACAATGGCAGAATTAAATATTTGCATCAATTCCTATGTTCTAAAATTAGGGCTCACAATTTTGATACTAACTGCAGCAAAAATTGAACCTAGATGGTAAACACGGAGACGTAATCCGTCCATCTTGTTACATGCTCGAAAAATAATTAACGTATAAAATACATGAATCGATAAAAGATACATTCAACATTCATCCATCTACTAAGGAAATACAATCATCCAATCAACTCATTTAAATAAACAAGAAACCTTAGGCATTGCACCACCATAATCATGTAATCAAACAATTAGAACCATTATATCTCCTAGAAAAGATCTAAATCTATGCTTCGATACCAATTGTTGAAAAATATGTTTGTTAGACTAAATAAATTGAATTCTATCTTCTACAGACACACGATTGGCAAGATGTGGAATATGTGTCATAACCATACCAAGTAATCACATAAAGGTTAAAGTAGAATACTTTTGTCATGTGACCAATTCTACATTAGATTATTTAGTTGTTTATGTGCATGACCTTGCATAGGCCATGAATCCCATTCCCCTGGGACAGTTATGTGCTTAATTATGATATGAAAGATGAATATATAATGTAAAAACAAATACATGACAACAAAAGATATTGGAGGACATTCTGTTGCGGACCATAATGTTAGAAATAGTTGTTTGGTATGAGAAAATGTAATAATGAAGAACATTGAGAAATCATATGACCACATAAAGTTAAGCATCATCACATGATATGAGTGCATCACGTATTACTGGATACTGTGATTCATCGTGCATGGTGAACATTACAACATAATCTACATTTAACTTTTACATCGAATACACGTTGCGGTATAATATGATGAACTATGTTTAGCCATTCCAGAGCTTTATTAAACAAAAGCACCAAGCCCAATTGGAGAGTGAAGTGCTTTCTTCTCAATTTCGCTTCTTCCTTTCCCCTTCCGCAATCCCTGGTCACTTACAAGATTTTTTGCTTCTCTCTTCTTGCTACTCATCTGAATTCCAACTTGGGACATCAACGTTTACTGTTATTTTTCACTTAAAGATTGAATCGTTCGTTTTCTTCTAAATGTAGTGATGTCGCTAAGTACCTATTGAGAGAATGAATCAACGGATAGCTTCATCGCCACTTGCAACAATGACAGAGTAGCAGCATTGATTGAGAAGTACCTCGATTGAAACCATAACATTATGTGAATAAAAAATATGTTTGATCAACTTAATTTAAAATTTAAGCTAGCCATTCGTGCACGAAATGTTTGGATAGAAAATATGGTTTTTAAGCTTTTAAGCTGACCAAAACAATCTTTAATACTATTCAATGCATGTAAAGCTTTTAGCCAACATTCAAGATCATAGTAGTCAATATTCTGGGTGTCTCGGGCAAATCATTATAATATGGTCAATAGATGCAAGAAATATTTTTTCTAATGAACTTAGTACAATTTTATTTTCTTTAGTAAATAAGAGATGCTATTTCTTTTAATTTACCTTCTCCTTTTCTAACACGTTTTAAGAAAAAATGTTAAATTGTATGAAGTTTTATTATACTATATAATTTTTCCTCCGACTATATTTAGACGAAATTAAGAATATTGAATGCTCAATATTCATATTAAAGTTTTCATAACATTCCTAAAAATATGTATGGGATTTTTTAGAGAATTTTTAGGCATCAATCTATTCAAGGTCAACGTTCAAAACACGCTTTCAACCAATTTTAAAATCTATTTATTTTGGAACTATGCCTTATAAAAAGTTGAATAGTCGACTTCATGTACCTAAAGTTGTTTTGAAATAGTCTACTTTGGTTCTATCTTTATTACCCATTTAAAATAGCTAATTATTCATAATTCTATATACTTTAACTAATACCAATTTCTCCTTTGTATTAAAGTTTAATGAACTTCTTAACTATCCATCACTTTGTTCCTTAGTGCTAATCTAATTTCTTATATATAGTTGTTGTAAATTACAAGTCATATTCCCATATTGACTGATATTGACATCATGAAAATTTGTTTCGATAGGATGTTTAAAACTTGATCATTCAAAGATGAGTAAAAAGTTCCATTAGTCACTGAACTTCACACCGTGACGTTATAGTCACTGAACTTTCTTTTGCTGTTGAAACATTGAACTTACAAACCCGCCACTCCATCCATCACTCAGCAACCCAGCCGTTTGAAGATGTCCCACGTGGCGTGACGGAACTCCATGTGGCAACAGACGACGTCAACGGTGGACGCGATTTCAAGTTAAAAACACTATCTCCTTCAGTGTGAAATCGAAATCATTTTACTCCTACTCCATCACCCCTAATCCTTCGAGCCCTAGAAATCGATTTCGATTGAAAACCGTTTCCCCCATTTTCCGCAAATCACACTCGCAGGAACCCTAGAATCGATTTCATTCAAAAACTCTCCCCCAATTCGTCTTCCAAGCAACGGTCCACGTAAGTTTCCTTCATCTTCCAAGCAACGGTCAACCCATAAGCTGATGTTAGCATCTAGACCCGTCCTTGAACCGCGAACCTGATCGCGATTGGTAGACTTGAAGGATTCCATTTGCACGCATGGACAGAGAATGTGAAGGAAAATAATTTATTCAACATTGTTTATTCCATTTGGAAGATTGGTCCAACTGGGAATTGTTTTCTCCATAATTGGAGAAATTGTGATAGGAAAAGGGGCTATCGTACAGTTTAAATTGAACCTCTTCTCTCTGTCAACATTGTCTTCTTCTTCATTGCTTACTGTCAAGAATCCTGGCACTGGAAAATCTATGACTGATGATGAAGAAGCATAAATGTGATGTACCTGGTTTGTGAAACTAAGGAGAAATTAATATACTTCCATGTAGCATTTTTGGATTATTGGGAAAGTTGTCATTTATTTTGAAGAGTTCTTCTTCGACTTGATCTATGCTTTTTTCTTAATCTGTTAGAGGTAAATTAGTTTTTTCATGGATTTTTACAGGTCATGAGGAAGACTCTGACTTTGTTTAGTCTGATGTTGATATGGCTTCCGATGAAGATGATATGTTGTACGATCTTAATGTGACGGACGACATTGAAATTGGTATGGATGGCGTGAACACAGTGGGACAAGATTGAGTAGCAATGCTTGGATGGGAGATGGATGATGGGAACACAGTCAATGACTTGGAGTATCCATCATCTGAAAAGCTAAATTTGGAATGTTCATCGGACGAAGAGGATGGGTACCGCTTCCTTGAGTTTTTTGCTGAGACAAATACGAGGAATCCACAGTTAGAGGTCGGTGAACTCTTTCGATCAATGCAAGAGTTTAGATGCGCGGTGAGAAGTTACGGTGCTCTGAACGAGTATAATGTGAAGTTAAGGTATAATGATAGGAAAAGAGCTCAAGGAGTTTGCAAATTGGGATGTACTTGGAGGATTTGGGCTTTGAAGTTGAAAGAGGCTGAGATAGTGCAAGTGAAATCTACACGGCCAAACACACATGCACACGGAGCCAATACAACAGACATTGCAACTACATCTTCTTGACACATCGATATATTGAACAATTTAAGGCAGATCCTGATTGGAAGACAAAGTCCATTTTGGCACCTATGAAGGATGATCTGAAGATGGAGATTAGTAGAAATGTTGTTTGTAAGATGCTGTAATATTCCAAGGAAGTATTGTTCGGTACCTTACAGAAGAAATTTGGCCTTTTGAGGAGATACGCTACGAAAGTTCATAGAACAAACCCAGGATCAACTATATTGATCACTTTGAATGAAAAAGTATTCCATGGAATATACATATGCTTCAGCGCCTACAAAGCCGGGTTTAGGGATGGTTGTAGAAAAGTGATTGGTGTTGATGGGTGCCATTTGCGGGTTGTTTCGGTGGTGTTATGTTAACAACAGTTGGACATGATGCTAATAATTGCATTTACCTGGTGGAGTATGCTGTTATGGAAAAAGAGAATACAGAAGCATGGAGATGGTTTATGAAGTATCTGGCAAAGGACATTCAAATGGAAAACGGACGTGAGTGGACATTGATGACAGATAGGCAAAAGGGACTTCAAAATGTATGTAACGACTTGTTCCCAGAGGCTGAACATTGATTTTTTGTACAACACATGTACACAAACTTCTTCAACACGGGATTCAAGAGCAAAATTCTTAAGGATTTTCTTTGGCGGGCGGAAAAGTCCACTACCGTTGTCGAATTTAAGATGTAGATGCAAAAAATTCGTACAATGAGTGATGCTGCATATGATTGGCTAATAAATAGGCACTATCAGGAGTTGAGTCAATCACATTTTGCAGTCCGTTCGAAGAGCAACATTGTACTTAACAACGAATGTGAAGTGGCCAATAAGATATTGCCAGATGATAGAGAGAAATTGATCCTGAACATGCTCACATCAGTTCAAATGGCTTTAATGACAAGGATACAAAAAAGGCAAGAGATGGTTAGATGTCAAGGTCATTTATGTCCAAAGATTCAAAAAAACGTTGGACAAGATAGCTGAGATGTCGAGGGAATATACTTTGTACTTCTCAGGAGGGCGAGGTGGCAAGTAGAGTGTAGTTATAGGACATTTTTATTTGTTGATCTTGATGAGAGAACACGTGCATGCAGGAAATGGGATATCACAGGTACACCATGTATGCATGTCATTGCCATCATACTCAATTGTAGGAATAAGCCAGAAGATATAGTTGACAACTGTTATAGTATTGAGACACACATACGATGTTACAATAATATCATAAAGCCAGTTAATGGGAAAATATTATAGCCTGAGGTGGATGCACCTGTAATTATCCCTCTCAAATGGACCGTGCCCTACAGGGGAAAAACAGAAGAAGAGGCGAAAACAAGCAGAAGAAATGATTGTAAACATGAAGGGAATAGCATATGTAAAGAAGAAGGGGTTGTGATGATGACTTGCTCGCACTGTGGGTTGAAGGGACACAATAAGCGATCTCATTCCATTGTAAATGTGCCAGTTGATATACGTATAATCCTGTATTGGTGCATTAACTTTGAAGTTTTTTTTTTCACTAATGTCAGATTATTAATTTGTCTTATCACAGGATTAGGTAGAAGCCGAAATAGAACCAGTTCCATGCAATTACAATGTATCGACTAATGAACAAGTTCGAAAATTTCTAGTTGCATTTCATTGTCTGATTTTATAAAATTTAGTCGGTATTCGTCATTACAAATTGTATTTTTTTTCCCATGATTTCATAGGGCAAAATGGTGGCCACAAGAGGGAAGGGATCATTGAGCCAAGACACGCATGAAGAAGATCAAATGCAATTCATGCCTAAACCTATGGTTGCAAGAGGATCGCGTACGGGGATTTTGGTGGGTGGACCAACAGCTACTTTGTTCGATGAGTTGCAAAATGAGATAGGAAAGGGCACGGAATAGGCTGAACATCTCATTTGTATAGACCTTTTTTGTTAATGGAGGCTGTATATTTGTTTTGTTTCTGTAGTTGGGATGACCTCTATTGGTGTTTTGTACAATTAGTGCATTGCTCACTGTCGAGCAACATGGCTGGTAAAGTAGACTGGTTTTTGACTAAGCTATTATTGCATAATGACTGGAAATTAATGTAAAAATTTTGAGCTTATATATTGCATAATGACTGTCTACATCCGATGAAAAAGAAAATATTAAAGACATACATATGTACTTTTTCGCTTCTAGCTCCTATTTCGCATAGGACTAAAGGTCGTAATCGGGTATTGTTTCTGGCAATCTGGAAACCAAATGGCACGAGCAGTTATTATCAACAAGCTTTAAAGGAAATCAAAAGGAAACAACAAGCAAGACTAGGCTCCATTTGAAGGTTAATACAATACCAGGCTCAAAAAATTTCAGATCATACAATACTAAAATCCACAAGCATGTTTCCAAATGATGCAAAATACTAAGCCAAAGTAATTCACGGATATTTTCCCTTTTCTTTCCCTTCATCCTCCATAACTCCTTTACCCTTGCGGAATGTGATGTTGAAGGTTATTTTGACGTTTCTCTTCTCTGTGATTTTAGCGCATGTCTCGAACATACTCGACAAATCTTCAACTCCTTCTATAGCCTCACCCTTATTGGATTCGCCACTCGAGTCCTCTTCATCTTTCCACGCAAAATGACCGCAGTCTCTAGTACAATAAAAGAATAAGCGCCCTACGTTTGACATATTTTTCTGAACCTCCATACATTTCTCGATGCCATTACCACATTTCAAGCATTGTTTCTTTGTTGGGCAATCAGACAAGAAGTGCTCAGGCTTCCTACAAATGTGACATATGCCCCTGTTCTCTTTATATTAAAAGTAGTAATGGTCTGTTAACAAATTCGGATTGAAACTAGTATATGAAAATTCAGGATACTACCTCTTTGAAAAATTGATTCTAAGGGGAAATGGTTTTCAGAATTGGGGGAGAGTTTTTGAATGAAATCGATTCTAGGGTTTCTACGAGCGTGATTTGGGGAAAGTGGGGGAAATGGTATTCAATCATGTATTTACTAAAGGAGATCGTGTTTTTAACTTGAAATCGCATCCACCGTGGTCACCGTTGACGCTGTCAGTTGCCACATGGAGTTCCGTCACGCCAGATGGGACATCTTCAAATGGTTGGGTTGCTGAGTGATGGATGGAGTGGCGGGTTTGTAAGTTCAGTGACCGTTCAGCAGCAAAAGAAAGTTCAGTGACTATAATGTGACGGTGTGATAAGTTTAGTGATTAATGAAACTTTTTACTCATTCAAAGATTCATTCTTTTTTCCAATATTCAATCTACAAAAAAATAGATGTTCTCTTTTATATATACTAGTTTTCTGCCCGTACATTGTACGGGTTGTATTATGTTGAAGGTATTGTTAGCGTGATGTNACTTTTTACTCATTCAAAGATTCATTCTTTTTTCCAATATTCAATCTACAAAAAAATAGATGTTCTCTTTTATATATACTAGTTTTCTACCCGTACATTGTACATGTTGTAGTATTTCGAAGGTATTGTTAGCATTGTGAATAGTATTGAGGTATTGAGTAGGTAGGAGTAGTAATAGAGTTTAATATAATTATTGATATAGTAATTCTTGTTTTTATTTTAAGGAATATCCGAGGGAAGAACAGGAATCGCCAGACAAAAAATCAAAAGCAACAACGGCGCGAGAAAGAAAAATGACATTGGATGAGATAGTTAGAGTCACTATGGCTCCAAAATTGCCAATTGCATATGAAAATGCCAGTCCCAAATCATATACTATCTGTTTTGTCCGGCAAGATATGAGTTGAATTATCGGAGTCGCCAATCTATGAGCTTTAAAGAGTTAAAAATATCATAAACGCTCATGAAAATTGTACATAGATTATACACCACCACTATCGTGAAAATGAGGGGTTCGACAAAATAATTTATCATCATTGCTATAAGTCGAAATAGTTTTTCAAATACTCTTCAAAATTGTACTACTCAATAGTTTATGAAAGACAATTTATTTTCAAGAATTGACAGAAAAGCAGATTAAGAACAAAGATAGCAAAATCTTGAAGAAAATATA